>VDFB02382960.1:0-58894 GCA_007258455.2 Sequoia sempervirens
GGAAAATCATGAAACTGAATAATGCTGAAAATTCATAAAAAATGGAGAAAAAAAAATGATGTTTGGTTTCATTCTAAATTGGGATAAAATCAAAAAATTGCAATTTCATTGGTTATTTTTTTCATGATTTCATTGGCCTTGTCAAGGATGAAAGCTGAACAATCCATCCTTAGTCCTTGTTAGATAAAGGTTGTCACTGAATTCTAGTTTCTATAAAAAAGAATGAAAAGCTCATTTTGACCTCTAATATCTGAGACAATTCTGCCACTTGATGTTTCATAAATCCCAAGGTATGATCACCTTTACACTGTCTCCTTTGCTGTAGGAAGTAAGACCTTCCAAACACTGCATTGCTCACTCTATGGTAACTGAATATCAACTGAGAATTGCTGTAGAAGTTGAAAATGGAGGAAACTGACAATATCATCCTTGAAAACCTTCTGTAAAACCACTTGAAAACCTGCTAGAAGTATTTGTAACGATTGAGAAATCTGCAACAAAATCACTGAAGATGCTTGGAAATCATCAGAAATTTGTTGAAAAATCTGCTGTAAACCCTGCTGAAAATGTCACTGATATCAGTTATTTATTAAGATTTAAACTTGTCAAGGCTGTTGCTGTAGATGTTTGGAAATGGAAACCAATTGCAAGCTGTTGCTAAAACCTTGCAATAGGTTCACAAAGTATTCCCAACTTCCTGCTGAAGCCAGTGCCCTCAAAGTGCTGTGATGAAACCCTTATTCTTCCTTGAACTTTCAAGCATTTGGAAATTGATCTGAACCTTTGTCACACATGTTTTACCCTTCATTTGGAAAGGGTAGAAAAATACAAATGTTCATATGTAATCACACCACACACAAGCCATTTATTGAAAATTTTCCAAGGTTGAAATCCTCGAACCTATTGATACAAGGTTTACTTCTTATTTTATACTCCTTGAGCATCTTTATGTAGTCAAAGGAGCTTTGTGTTTTACAATAGTTAGTGATGCATGGGGATCAAGGAGACAATCCATATGAGATATTGCAGTCAAGGTGAGAGGTATGGTCCTTGATGACCATTTTTAGGCTGATGTTAAAATTGTTGTCAACTTTATTCAGGCCATATGTGAGGTGATCAAATTTGCAGAATCAAACAAGCCATATTTGGGAGGGTGAAAGAATTAAGAAAATAACAGATATTAAAGATTTTTCTCTATATCCTTTGATAGAAGAAAAGATACAAGGAAGATGGAACAAACTTAACACAACCTTTCATTGTGCTACTTATGCCTTGAACCCTAAGTGTTATGATACAAAATTGACCAAGAAGAGGTCTCCATATGAGGATAGAGGTAATGAAGGGATTTTTGGATGTGGTATAAAATATTTATGGCCGAGGTGAGGATGCTTTAATTATCAAGACTTGGTGGAATAAGTTTCCACATGGGCAAGGTGATTTTTCTTCTATGGAAGCCTTATATGACATGCATC
Source organism: Sequoia sempervirens (assembly GCA_007258455.2). Lineage (NCBI taxonomy): Eukaryota > Viridiplantae > Streptophyta > Pinopsida > Cupressales > Cupressaceae > Sequoia > Sequoia sempervirens. The sequence continues at coordinate 1,473 of VDFB02382960.1, forward strand.
CAAAGAAAGATCCTATAGAGTGGTGATGGAACCACGGAAGTGAAACACCTGAATTGCAATCATTTGCAATAAGATTACTCTCACAAGTAGCCAATTCTTCATCTTGTGAGAAGAATTGGAGTACTTATGGTTTCATTCATAGTTTGAGGACTCTTTGAGTACTCTACAAAACTCTCCAAACTCCCAAGTCTCTAAGCTGGCCAAGCCAAGTCGACCAGACTCCCGAGCTGAGTCTAGTCGAGTCTTGGAGAGTACTCAACCAAGTCTTGCTCCAAGACTCCCAAGTCTTAGGCTCGAACTCCTAAGTCCTGAACTCAGACTCTTCTGACACCTGAACATAACAAACATAGTGGCTGAAATTTCAAATTTTGAGAGTTTGAGGATTATATAACATATGTAATGTTTGAATTATGACAAATTGATAGTCAAAATAGACTTTTATGTTCTCTAAATGCATTTATTTCTTTTATTGTGTAATTATGAGGTTTTTTTTGCTGAGACCTTGTCGAGGTTTTTGCCGAGTCCCGAGTCCAAGTCAAAATTTTGGACTGCCGAGTCGAGTCCAAGTCAAAATTTTGGGCTGCCGAGTCGAGTCTAAGTCTGAGTCTTAAAACTATGGTTTCATTCATTCACTAAAGAGGAACCGATTATAGTCAAAGACAGTAGAGAACCTAGTCTACATTCATAGCTCACTTCGCCTTCTCCCTCATGTACACCCTAGGTACAAGGATGTCCTTCAGCAAAATGGGACCAAATTCCAACTAATGGAGCAGCTGCATCCTTGGAGGATGAAGTGGTTGATTCAAATGACATCAATGATTTACCCACAATTCCATTGCCTAAAAGGAACCTAAGCTTGAGAGTGATGAGTATCTGGAGAGCATCATTGCTGAGGACTTGGAAATTGACGACATAGTTGATAGAGTCATCGAACTTCAACCATTGAATGACAATATGATAATTTAATTTTCTAGTTTTTGGTTTTTGTATGTAGATCGGCATTTTGATATGTAGTATGAACTCTTGAGTCAAGAGTCTTGAATGTTGACATTATATTTGATCTATCATATTAGTCTTTGTGTGTTTAAACTTGAAAATTAAATGTCATGTTATTGATTATCAAAGACATTAAACAAAACAATTAGTCTTTTCAGTTTTTCTCTCTTTAAACAAATGCTAAGTTACCAGTTCGGGTTCGGGTTCGGGTTCGGGGGTTTGGGTTCGGGTTCGGGGGTTCGGTTCGCCGGTTCGGCTAAAATTTTTGGGGGGTGGGTTCGGTTCGTTTTGGGTTCGTTAGTACAAAAAACATGTAAAAATAAAAAATATTATAAATATATATATATATAGATATATATAGCCTTGAAGCAAGAATTAGGATTAAAATATCACATACATCATATAAACAACAAAACCACCATAAACTTGAATGTCATTTAAAACATGCATGATAAATATTCATCGTTGAAACTTGAATTGTGGCAGCATCATCAAGAAATAATTGTATCATAACTAGCTATATCAAGTAATTTGCAACCGTATGAAGATTATTTTCAGGCAATGTGTGATGAACACTTTCAAGCTTCAAAATAGCATGCGTGGGAGCTTTCCTGATATGTATGAGACTTTCGAGCAGTTAGTAGTTTATTCATTTTCTTCATGATTGTATATCTATTTATTGACAGTCAAATAATACATAACTGTGAGATGGTTGAGAATCGAGATATGATACCTAATATAAGGGCTGCTGTTTAAATCTTCTTAGAACACCGCCATGTGGTCTATTTCTTTGATTGAAACTTGAAGCCATTTTGTTCTCTAAATTTCACTTGAAGAACATTAATATTTCCTTATTGAAGCGTACAATCTAGATTAACCTTGATTTTGTTTAGACTGTTTATATTTTTTGATCAAAACTGATTCTAACAAGTCAACATGACTTTTGAAATGTATAAAATAATAGAGAGGGGTAGCCAATGGACATTAAAAAATAAAATTTTGAAGAATCCTGATATTTTTCAAAAACATTGTAGAGTTGAATCATATTTTTTAGCTAAAGATGCCTAGGGTTAGGGATCCTAGATACACTCATTGGAAAACTGGTCACTGATGGTAAAACACTCATTGCTACTGTTGTGACCTAATTCACCTCGCCCCATTGCAAATAGGGACCCTTATTGTTTAACTTTTAAGTTTTGCTTCCGTTTTTGCTTCTTGCTCTTCGTTTGGGGGTTTTGAGTCTGCATTTTGAGCGGTCACCCGAGTCGAGTCAATGAGTTTTCGCCTGGATCACTGCATAAACGCCACCATCGTGCTTAGAAGGCCTGGGAGACGAAGATCGACTGTCGTTTCGGTCGATTCTGACACCTCCAAATTTTTAGGGTTTCTCACCCCGGGCCCCTATTTTTTAGGACCTACTTTTTTGGCACTTTTGGGCAATTCTGAGATACCTATTTTTTAGGGTCTATTTTTGGAAAGTTGTTATTTTGGAAAATTTCTATTTTTTAGAAGTTTCTATTTTAGAAAAGACAGGGTTTGAAAATGCTCAAGGAAGTTTGAAGCGAACAACGAAATCTCGAGCGTCGATTCGCAGATTTTTGAAATTTTATTAAAAATCCCGGAAAATCACATAAAAGTTCAAAAATCTGGAAAATTCATTCGAAAATGGTGAGAAATTCTGGAAAATCACAGAGAAATCTGGTAAGAGCACTAAAAATGGTTGAAAATTTGACGAACCAGTCAAGAAATCCGAGCAACTCATCAAAATCTGAAAATGACTGAAAATTCATGAAGTCTGTCAAGAAATCTGGAAATTAAGTAAAAAAATCAGGCATTCCTTGGCAATCTGATCATGGTGAAGGTGATTTGCCAAACGAACAATCTTGGGGAGACTAGAAATATGCCTGAGTGTAAAGTTTACCAAGCGTGAAAATGGAGTTTACCAGTCAATGGTGAAGCTTCAGCTAAAGGTTGGCAATGGCACCAGATCTGAGCAAGTCCGCCCAGGCAAGAAGAGACAATGGCATAAAAATCTGAGCAATGGCCAACAATGAGATGAAGTCCGCCCCTGTCTAGAATGGAAAAGTGAATGGCCAGGTTACAGCTGAAGTCCGCCCATGAAGAAAGAAGAAAATGTCTAAGAAAATGAGGCCATGGCCAGGCATAAGCTGAAGTCCGCCCTTGAGATAAGTGTCAAGTGGCAAGCAAAACAAGGAACCCCGCCCTGTCCATGAGGTGATTGGCAACAGATTCAAGGAAGTCCGCCTTGAATATTGGACAATGGCTAAACATTCAAGGAAGTCCGCCCTCCAAAGTTAGCAATGGTATGAAAAACAGTCAAATCACCTTGAGGAAAATGTCAAATGGCAAGAAAGAAGCCAAAGTCCGCCCAAAGAAAGTGGCAATGGAAACTAGCAAGTCCGCCCTCCAAAGTGGCAAGCCAAGACTTAAAGTCCGCCCTAGGCATAAAGTGAATGGCCAAGAAAAGGTTAAAGTCCGCCCAGCTAGAGATGGTAAGTGGCAAACAAAGTAAGGAAGTCCGCCCCTTGAGCAAAACAGAAATTTGGCTAAGGCGTAGCCAAGGAAGGATGAAATGGCAAGAAAAATGACTAAGTCCGCCCAACCAAAGAGTGAAGTGGTCAACCACAAGGCAAAGTCCGCCTAGCCAAAATGTTAAATGGCCATCTCAAGGCCAAGGTCCGCCATGTTAAGAAAGTGAAAAAATTAAAATTTTGCCTAAGTGTGAACCTTTGAAAAATTAAAATGTGCATGTGACTAAAAAAAAAATCTTCGCCATGGCTAGGAAAATGGTGAAAAAATCAAGCAAATGGACAAAAAATATTGGACATGGCTAGGAAAAAGTTGGACATGGCTAGAAAAATGTCAAACGAGAAATATTTATGGCCAAATAAAATTGGACATGGCCAAATATTTTTGGAAAACGGTTAAAAAATCATGGCCAAACCAAATTGGATGCTAGAAATTTTGGCGAGAAAAATGGGACAAAGATGAAAATTCGCCTAAGGCATTGGCAGGGAAATTTTCGAAAATCAAAAAATTATTAGCCATAGAAACGAACGGGTTGGAATGGACACATAAAATAATTATTTTAATTATTTTAATCATTTATTTTCCAACACCAAAAAAGAGATAAGTCTTGAAAATTTCGAAATTGGAAAGAAAGATAAAGATCTTTGTTAAACTGGAAATGAAATTAGAAACTTTCCCGGACGAGTTTATTGAGGATAGAACTTGCCATTCGGAAGCAAAGTGAAAGATGAGTTCGAACTTGATTCAAAGGAAACATTGCAAATTTACTAAAACGATCGACCCTCTCACTTCTATAAGTGATTTCGTTTTTCATTTGTGCAATCACTCGATTTTGAGAAGAAAAGTTGTGAGAAAGGAATTGTTTAAGGCAAAAGGTTGAAGAAATTTGCAGCAAAGTGAAGGAAATAATCTGTTATCAGCTTGCATTGCTATCGTGATCACGTCTCCAAGAAGTCACAAGGCAGATTTTTCTTGTCCATTTCATGTTAACATGATACTTCACCATTTAGTTTTCTTTCCAGCTTGTTATTTTTCGCGAAGTCTAATCTGATTACCAGCTGGAATGTTCTTTCAAACTGATTTTAATGTCGAATTCTGATTTTCCTTTCTTCCTTCTCTTGCAGATCTATTTTTCGAAGCAGCCAAGATGAAATTTGCAAGCAAAGGTGTCCAAACTCAATCAAAGATTAAGTCCAAGTGGGAGCACGTTCTAGACACTGATCTTGGCCACGTAGATCTCGAAGACTTCCGGAAGAGAATGTACGGGACTGACGGACGTTTGCCTACACCAATCGCCATGAGGATGATGCGCAACGGAATCGTCCATGCAGCTGGATTTCCACCAGCAAAAGAATGTCCTGAGCTGATGGCAGAATGCGCACTACATTACAACGCACAAGACAGACAGATAGAAGCTCCTGACGGAAGGGTCCTTGCTTACTTGTCCGAGCCAGCAATCCAGGAGACTTTTGGCATTCCAGTGTACAACCGAACATCATATCGCACCAAGCAAGATGCACTCAAACTTTATCAAAGTCAGAAGGATCTCTGTGCATCCAACATAAACAAGAATTGGTTATTAAAACCAAAGCCTACTGCAAGCAAGATGCCGAAAAAATTGATCAGAACCCACTTCAAAGAGGAATATGGTGATATTGTTCTGCTACTTAACAGAATGGTAGGCAGTGCCCACGGTGCTCCTTTCGAAGATTGGATGTACTATTTTATTGATGAGATAATCACTGGAGTCAAAATGTTCAATTGGTCCCGAATGATTAGCGACAGCTTGCACAAACAGTTGGTCAACTTTGAGCAGACCAAAATTTTCCACATGAGCTCATACATTGTATATTCACTCGCAAGATACTATAAGTATCCTGGCTTGACATGCAAAGGCGTGGTCGGCAATGGCGAGGGGAAATTGAAAGTCTACGATTGCTATCCGCAGCTGCAGCTGAAAGAGAAGTCCCACTTCCGGAGAGCTCATGATGCATTTTTGATGTATATCACCCGGCTTCTTCAAGGCGGAACTCACCAAAGACTCTCGCATGAAGCCAAGAGCCTGATCAGCCGGTATGGATTCTGGTTTATTCAATATCCTAAGTTCACCTACATCAGAATCCAAGGATTTTCCGGAAATCCTTATAGGCTGCCTGTCTATCCGACTAACAGGATGGTATTGCTGGAAGTGCTAAGGCAACTAGAAACATACCAGAACATCCAAAGGCCTAAGCAGAAAGCTGCTGTCACCTTCCCCTTTTTCATTGGCAACATGGAGGAGTCATGCCCGACAGCACAAGCAGCAGAGGTTGCTCGACTGGAGATTCAACAATATCCTTTCATATCATACAAAGCCAGGAGCAACTTCGATCCGTTCCATCACATCAAGACTGTGGACGGAGAAAGGTATAAACATCGGGTTGACTTAGAGGACTTTTGGGCCAACGCAGCCGATGAATATGATGTAAGAAGAAGGTTATGGTCAAGGCTGCCATTAAGCATGATAAGGTCGACAGAGCTCTTCAAAATACCTGACCAACTGGAAGATGATGGAATATACGTGCAGCCAGGCTTCATGGAAAATGAGCCACTACCGCCTATAAAATGGTTTGAGCCTGAGATGGGTGATCTATCCACTTTGATGCGCCCTGTTTTCAAGTACTCCCAGTGGTGGATAGATCGTCAAGTAGAGGTCCTAAAACAGAGAAATGTGCAATTTACCTATGAGTTGATGGGAGACACAGAGTCATGTTCTTCAAACGCCGGTGCATCTCGTGGAGATGGACCAATAGATGCTGCCAACTCGAAGAAGAGGAAAGAAGCCGATAAAACTGCATGGCAAGACAAGGGTAAAGAGATAGATGAAGGGCCTACGCGGAAGAAACACAAGTCCAGACCCCTCCAGTCGGCCACTTCTAGGAACATAGAAGAAATGCTTGCCTTGGATAAAGAATCTTTGGAAAATGCCAGGATCCCTTCTCCAATTGAAAATATAGAGCCAATTCAAATAGAGGATGATGGTCAACCTTCTCCAGCAGGCACAGAAATCTTAGGATCGGATAACGACACAGACATCGAGGATAGAGAATTCGAGGAAGGAATGATTTCCGCCCTCAAAGGCATTCAAGAGGACCCATCCGTCCAGGAGATCCAGGATATGCAGTTGGTCCAAGAAATTCAAAGTATGCCAGAAATTCAAGAAGATCAGGAAGTACAGGACATGCAGGACGTCCAAAATCAACAGGACGAAATTGAACAGCCTACAGTACCAGAGTGGCTGAGGGAAAGATTGAAAAGAAAAGCGCCGGTGGAGGTCCCTGAGGAGGACAATGACACAGATTTTCTGGCCAGATTAGAGCAAACTGCCCCAAGGAAGAAGGCCAAAAAGTTCTCTACCATCCAGAGAGATGAAGCTGGAAATCGCACGGTGCAAATTGCAGTGCCTACAGCCGACAAGTTTCAAGACGAGATTGCTCCTGAGGAATATGCTATCACAACTGTCGACATAGGTCCGACATCAAAAGGGCAGGAAGTCGAAGACTTGGATAATTCCGTGGCCACTATCAAGGCCAGGTTAGAAAAGGAGGTTGCCAAGAAGAAAGAGTACAAGAAAGAAATCCAGCGCCTAAAGGACTACATCCAGCACTTGACAAAGCCACTAAACAAAGGTGAACAGGTGGCGCCTTTACCTCCAACCGCTTCACAGGAACCAGATGCAAATTTTGAAGAAGAGTTGACAACAGCGAGGGAAGCTAAAAGCTGGATGGTTGGAAGGAAAGAAGAAGCGTTGGTGTTTGCAGAAAAGTTGGCACATATAAATGAACAGGCTTCCTTCATGCTGTCGCGAGTTGCGGATCTTGCAGAGTCATGGAATAGTCTTGAGGATATTCAAAGCAGGATCATCCCATACATTCGGGAACTGAAGGGCATTTCTAAGCAAAGACTGATCGAAGACAAGGTTATTGAAGCCGGAGCAGCGTATGACTTCAACGGATGGTACTATGCTTTGATCTCAAGGAAAGGAGTCCTCGAAAAGGTGAAGCAGGATAGTGGTAGAGTTGAAGAACAAGTAAAAGAAATTCAAAGAAAAATCTATGAGATGGCTGCAGATATGCTAGACAAGGAAATTGTCCGAAGGAAACACTTGCGGCCAAGGAGTTTGAAAGAGCAAGTACAGAAAGTTTTCTCCACCACCGGGCCAATTATGAAAGAAGGATTCACCAAAGTGTTCGAATTCATGGCCATCAGAAGTTCTTTCTTTTCACAGGAACCAGAATGGACGAATATTTTTGCAGAGTGTGCCGAGAACTTGGATTTGCTGGAGTACAACATCAGCGTGCTGCCCGACATTGCCATGGAGGAGGTCGACCTGATAGTGTCTAGGTTCGCCGAACGTGAGGCTGCACAAGTGGATAAGGATGACACTCCAGTTATCTAGTGTTCTCTTCAGTTAACTGATTGTGGTTTTGGAAACCCTAATTAGGGTTTAGTTCCATTTAATCTTGGCCATTGATCTTGAATCAATCTCGGCCGTTCTTTGTAATCTTGAAAAACTATATAAACCCCCCCCTCACTCTCTCATTCTCATTAGAAATTCATTAGACAGGAGATAATAGTTAGATTCTTAGAAGTTAGATACTCATTAAGCAGTTAGAGCAGATTTGAGATAGTTAGAAATAAAGAGAGAGTTCTTATGAGATTGTTGTGAAAAGCTACTTTGATAATGAAGTTCAAATGCATGAGGTGCTTTGAGTACTTGATTGTTGAATAGTTGCATGGTCGCATATTTTCTTTCTCGCTTAGCAGATTTGAATTAAAATGTATGTTAGAAGAATGATTGATTGATAACGGAGATTAGTGAAACCGAGCTCATACTTTCTTTGGGTGGATGATTTCACTCAATGTGCAAAGTTAGACTGAGCTTTACTATGGATGCTTAACTTCTGTTTTAATAATTGTTGTTCGATCTGATGGCAATTATTTATCACGTGAAAATCACAAGCACATTCCTAGAAGATTGCACTTGCTCTGCGTAGTTGTCGTTAAACGTGGCGAAACAGAGTATGGTTTATTTGGTTTCACTTAGTCTTCGTCTTCTCTTGATTTCTTAGGAGTAGCATAGAGTCTCTAAACCCTAAATCTTTTTTCACTTTTTTATATAAATCAAAAAACCCAAAATGGTACTGCATTTATGTCTCCACTTCTTCGAATAACTTGCAAAATCTTACTTGTGCCCACAGCAAATCACATCCATACCACAGAGCCTATCCGCGTTCATCTTAAACATTGGAATTACCCTATGACCTCACTTGCAATCTTAGCATAGGAAGTAGTTTTTCAAGAGAGAATAGAGCGTCTGTGACACTTTGTTCTAAAATGTTTTGTGTGTCATAAAACACGCAACAACACTACCCACAAATTTAGGGTGAATTATCATTCCACAAAGAACAGGAGCATTTCTTGCCAAATTCAAGGTGGCAATATGTGTTTATAACCCCATCTTTATCTTCCACTAACCCTTTGCATTGCTCCTCCACAAAATTAAACCCTAAAAATCTCATCACCATGTACAAGAATCCCATCATCATATATAAATGATAAATAATAAACTAAAAGGAAAGGTCTTTTGCCTAATCTGTATGCAGCCATGCTTTTGGCATTGTCAAAAAGAGCAAAACAAATGAATAAGAATGAGGTAGTTAAGGTGTTTGAAATGATTAGAGGTCGCTTTTAGGGTTCCCTTGGGCGTGGGTCAAAGTCAAACTCCATAAAACATTTAAAAAATGCTCAAAAAAACACTTTTTGGATGCCTAGGCATGCAGGTTCTGTCTTTGTTCGCCTGGGTTCTGTCTGGGTTCTGCCCGGGTTCTCTTGGGTTCTGCCTGGGCGAACCAGACCCAAAAATGAAGGACCCTGGTCGAACCCACAGGCGAACCGAACCAGGACCAAGACCCAGCCCAGAACCCAGAGAACCGGCTACTTAGAACAAATGATGTACCAGTACCAATACCTTTCTCCGATACTGATACTAGTACCCATCTCCTGGCACCTATGCTGTATACTAATAAAGATCAAAATCTTGTGGTGCATAACCAAGATGTAATCACACTTTCCCTGATAGTATCATCCAAACATAATTTTGATGAAAATCACTCTCTAGAAAGTGTTGTTTGACTCACTACATATCCTCATTGGGTTTAATGCTTAAGGATTCAACTATTATCTTGTAGAGATGTCCTTTCCTAACCCTCTACTCTCTGAAGGAGCTTTTTTACCACACCAGTTGGACAAGAAAGAGGCAGTGCTAATGTGATGAGGCCTTATTAGTATTTTGCAGTCTGGGATCTATGCGGGATTAAATTTCAATTAGCTGTAAGAAATTGCACAACCATATCTACACATAATTGTAGACTTTGGGGCACAGATATAGTTTTTCCCAGCCTGCAAAAACAACGTATGTCACCAAAGGTAAATAGAAAGCATTTGTTATGGAAAGTTAAATAAAGAGTAACACATTCATCATTCAAATAAATACATGAATAGAGCTAATGAGAATAAAAAGTAGCGTCAGAAAAACAGGGGTCTACACAAATATACCCTGACTATTACCACCTTACAATTGTTAGAAACCATTGTACAAAAAACTTCCAAATAATAAATAAGAAAAAACAAGTAGAATTTCTTGGATCATTGTTTTTTTTTATCTCCATGAGTATAAATCCAAACATGAAGGTATACATAATTTGAAGTTAAGGAAACCAAAACTGAATTCACAACTTACGAATTGGAAACATTCTCAATCTGTGATTGATCCACAGAAAATTGCTCCTGTGGATTTTTTCCATCATCTTCTTCATATCTGCCAGTTCCAACATCTGCATTAGACACTTCAACTCTAAAGAAGTCTCGTGTCAATCTCAGCTGAATCAATTTCTTGTACCTTACTGCGGGCAAAAAAAGAGAATAATAGTAAGAATTCAATATCTACCTATTTGAGATTGTTCTATATAATAAAATTCAAATATAATGAGCACTTGAATTTAAAGAAATTAGTAAGATCTGATTAAAAAATCCTCCTTATGTAAGCAACATCTGGCCAATAACACATGAAACTAATTTTCTGGCTTCAGTGTAAACCATACACATAAAACAACCTAAAGAGTGAACTATATCTTAGAAACAGTAATTTGTCCTAACTTTTATATCACTGAATAAGATTTTGAGAATAGCCTAGGCTGAATGCCTCTCAGATGAGTGTGGCAAAGATAAACTTCTGATTATGTGATTTTGTTCTGCATCTTTGTAGCTCTTAAATAATGCTCAATCCAACTCACCAGCAAGTCATCCCTATTATAGTATTACCCAATCAGATTTGTTCTAGAGTGCTACATCCCTTCATTGCATTGGGACATGCAAATCTATCCTGGATGAAAATCTTGCTGGAAGACATGTTTGTATGCACCATCAAATGCTGTTACTGTTAATGAACCAATACCCCATCCCATGTTAAGGAGCACACAACTATCAACAGCCTGAACCATTGTGTGTTGCAAAGCAAACCAGTCGTTATGTTTTTTGTTAGTATGTTTGTATCCGACTCTATATAATTACTTGTCTACTTGTGGGTAGTTGTTAGGAGTTGGTTGCCAGTGATTGTTGAGTGTAGAAACCCCTGTTTCCGCTAACTTCTGAATCTGATTGTTTTTGATTGTTTTGTGTGTATTTTGGTTTTTTTGTGGTTTTTGCATGAATTAAGAAAGTGACGATTTTGCAAGGATTTGATAATAAATTCAAATAAAATCATTCAACTCTGGAAACGATAGAAACTATTGCAAATACTGATGCCAGACTATTTATTTATCTTCTAGAATGATTACAAATAATATCCAATAACATGCAATCAAAAAGGCAATGATATTTTTGATGAAAACCTGATATTGCAGCAAGCTGGTTATCTTCATAAAATGGTACGGCCTTCACATACAGCTACTTCTCCCTCTGTCTGATGTTCCAGAAATGCTCCAGAGGATTAGGCGCCACCAAGGAAGAAGACTGGAAACTAAAGAATAGGCGATTTGCCTTTTACAAGAAAGTACGGCCCTTATCTCAATGGTACGGCCTGGTACAGCAGATGTACGGATCTGGACAGCAAGTAAAGATTTGGTACGGCCCTTGCAAGAGATGCAAAATATGAAGCAAAGGATAGGCACCTTTGTTTGCTGACTGCCAGATGAAATCCAGATCAAAACCCTAACTGGTGAAACTCTGTGAATGCTCTGTGATCACTTCTGAATGAAGAAATCTCTCTGAAAAGCAATAGATCAGCTGGTATTTCACAGCCTCTGAATCGCAACACTGAAGATGGCTCGTTCTCCAATGTCTGTAGACAACAGAAACCCTAGGCTTCGTTCTCCGGAAGAAGACTTGATCAAATTTCAATATTCCATATCATAATGAACTTTCTTCACAATGAAAAATACTTATATTCTCAAGAGGGTCGACTTTTCTCAAAAAGGCATCATTTAAATAAAATTAAATTTTATCTTTTAATATTTCCAAAGTCTCGAACGCACTTTTAATTATAAATTATAATTAAAAAGTGGCCCCCTTCAATGTTGGTCGAACCCTTCAAGAAATCACTTAAGTTATAATATTAAATAATATTATAACTTTATATTATAAGCTTCAATAATTAATATTTAATTTGACAATTAAAATATTAATATCTTTCTCAATTTACGTCCGATTAACGAACCGTCTGAAGCTGGTGAATAAGTGATTGATTTTGCACATGACCAAACCATACTGCTAAAAATAGCAAGGGTGTTCCGATGAATGACCTAACTTACTAAAAATAGCAAGTCAGGCAAATGATGTCTGAATGACCCCAAACGAAAGCCAACTGGTAAATTCTGACAATCCGAAGCCAAGCCAAGCTCCAAAAAGACCCTCTAACCATACATATTACCTACGAGGGCTAAGAATAGGCTAAATCCACCGAACTCTGATGCTCGCAAAATTGGGGACATTACAGTCCGCCCTCCTTGAAATTGCTTGTCTTCAAGCAATCTCTACTGCAAAGAAACCCAACTCCTCGGAAGGCCCAAAAGAAGAATTGTAAAGTGTCCCACACATCTCGAACTGTCTCTTGTAGCATCAACAAAAACACAACTGCGCAAGCTATCCCTGGATCCCAAATCCAAAGTGAAAATCTGTCGTGTCTGTCATCCTCAGGCTGCCACTGCGCTCTACTGCCACCAACTTCACCATGCTGGAAATGGTGAAGTAACCCAATGGGACCCATCCAATACTCAGTGCCAAAACTGTCACCACCTGGATCCCAATACAATCTGAATTCACATCCATCTGTCATGCGGAGATAAGAACTTCTAGAAGCATCTGCTACACTGAATCTCTCCTTGTCCTCTGCTAAACCTTCGTGGATGTGATTATTGACCAAGTCATCATGCCAATTGACACCATAGTCATCCTGTAACCATGTACCCATAAGAAAACTTTCTGACATAGAAGTAGCAAACCCTGTTGGATACCTATCAGCATGATGTAAAACTGACAGCTGTCCCTGCAAATAATCCCCCACAAATCGCTGAGTCTGGCGCTTGCAGCTACTAATCCCATCTTCTGAAGTTGGTGAATACCCATCCCACAACGGATGGTATAACTCAGGAGCCAAACCGTATTGATGCATCATCAAATCCTCCGTGTGTGGACTAAAGGAGAAGTGATGAACACTCCTCACTATGCAATCAAGATAAACTGCTCCCACCTCTGTCAATGGCTGACCATCATAGTCCTGGGGAAACAAATCAGCATAAGTACAAATCTCCATACTGGGTGATGCCCTACATATCTCCTGTGACGACGATGGGGTAGTGACGTGATCTGTCACACAACTCTCGGAAAAATCAACTATCTCATCACAAGAGCTCTCAACCAAAACACTCATCCCACCTGAATTAACTACCCCAATGTCTGTGATAGATGTAACCACATCCTCACTACAACCCGTGGATATAAGATCCTCATCAACTACCTCTGTATATAACTGTACTGTATCTGCAGCTGGTGGAAACTGTGCCAAACACAACTCCACGATAAGCTCCTCCAACCGTGACTGTGACTCTTGAAGGGCCAATTGACTACTCTTCAATGAGTCCATAGTCACCTCAAGCTCATGAGTGAGCTCATCAACCTGCTCCTCCTTTCCCTGCAATGCATCATAACAAATGCAATCCCACTCGAGAAGAAAATCCCAATCTGCAAGTAGTTTTAGGTAATTTTGTTTCATCATTCCAATTGCTTCTCGAAGTGCATGTATCTCTGCAAGGGAAAAACCACTATCACCGTGCTCATCTGTCAAAGGAGTACTCCAACCATAGGTAGCTAACATCTGACGAGCAACATCAAAATGCTCAATGGTTGTGGCAATCATATTGTCATTCACTGTTAGTTGCCCAACCAAATGATGAGGACTCTGTAGCTCATGACCCCCATACAAGTTTTCCGGTTCACAATATGCACTATAATATGAGGCTGATTCGTCATCACTCACTACATGATAAGCAGCATCATGTGTGCTTTCATCCATGCACACCTGAACATCTAAGGTACTGCTGCTTTGTACCTCAAAGGATGGTTCAACTGATAAGGTAGAAGTTGCTGACATGACAGTATCTTCACACACTTCCACTCCCAAAGTAACTATATCACCATCCAACTCATGATCCTGGGATTCTATGCCAACACTTGACCCTTCTAGCTTGTTTTCTAAGGTTTGATCTGGAAAATCAGACTCACCATGACATGAATCCTCAACACATAATGCATCATTAGTACCCAATTCTTGAGTACTTTCATGTGACAGCCCCATAGCAGCATCTTGCACATGTGTAGTCACTGTTGTCTCAAGTTGATGTAAACTTTTTCTACCGCTGTTATGTAATTCAGAATTGTTAACAATGCTGGTTACAACTTCTGGAAGGTTGTGAGCATCATTCTGTGACTCCACCATACTATTTTCTTGATGTAAGATTTCCTTATCGACCACCATTTCATTTTCAACCCTATGTTTGTATGTAGGGTGAAGATCATGATCTGCTAACTTATCACATTTTAAACCAAATTCATCATAGAGACTTTTGGACACTTTACCAAGTCTCTCATTTTTGCTTCGTGATGAGGTTCGTCTTGAAAGGGAATCCTCATACCGCTGCAAACTATGAGTTAATCTTCGTTGTGAAAGCATAAGTTTTCACTGAATATTATTTAAGGTGCTCTCAACACTTAGCTGCTCACATTTTTTTGATCTGTCTTTCCCTGTTATAATCCATCTGATGCTCCATATATTGTTCAAAGTTTAGACGCTCTTTGATCTTATCTGGTAGTACTTTGTACTCCTCATAAGCGTCCATTATCTCATCAGCAAATTTAGAAGCCATAATTCTGAACTTTCTAATTTTGGAGCTCCAGAGATTCGTCAAACAGTTTGCTTGTACTGCTGTAATGAGTCTTCTTGTATAAGATGTTCACAATGACGTCCAAGAAAGTATTCAAAAAGTATTCAATGACTGAAATGAAGTATAATGCCAATATTTCTGATTTACAGTGCAACTTCAAGCTGGTAAGAACAGTGCATATGCAAAATATGATGCTCCAGCAAATAGGGATTTTGACGAACATTTGTCAAGCTATCACCAATTCTTAATATGACTGAGAATGCAACTGAAACTCCCATGAAAATGCAGTTACAGCATATGACAATTTAGCAAACACTTATGTGCAACTCTAATTCCCAATCTGTAAATTGTCTTGTCTGGATCTGTCGTAATTTTGTCCCCTCTGTAGATGATCTTCCACATGAAGCGGCACCCAGAATTGTCGAAGACAACTGTATGAAACACGTCTTTCCCCTGATTTAATGGTGACGGAAGCACTTGACTGCAGTTGTTAAGGTCTTTCTCAAGTTCGTGCCATCTCCCTAACAAGATGTTACGCCAATAGTGCCAATCAAAATGGCGCATATGCTAATCTTAGAGACCACGTATTTCCAACTGTAGCTTGAATCACAATCTTCAACAATTGAAGTCGTTGTTTCTAAAATGCTTTTTGTCTTATTCTAATCTTCTAAAACCCAATAATTAAAGACGTCTCCTCATAATATAACCCGACTCAGGCAAATATTCAATTCCCGTATCAAACATAAATTTGTCTTATTCACTTTCGCTGAAGCGGCAATCACAACAGATTCAATCTTGGCTTAAACGAAAAATGGACCAAACTGCTCCCGTGAATTGTTTCAATTAAATTTATCTTACTCTCTTTCCCAGATGAGTAAGCTTTCTTACTCTTGTGCAGCACCTGTATAAAATGACGCGGCTTTGTCTCATTTAAGCTGCTCCCGATTAAATCATTTATCCCGTCACTAATTCTCCTGCTAGCTCGATTCCTTCTATCTCTGTTTTGGCCGCTTCTGAATTCGTCTCTTCCTTCAAAAAGAATCAATGGCCTTAAAAAATCATTTTTGAACCTTTCGTCTTACCTAGCACCTGCCAATATTTCCGGCCTTCTATTACTTATCAAAACGCGACTCCATACGTCTGACGTTGTTTAATAAATTCATAAATTTGGATTTATCCGGAATGCGTTTTCTTCTGAATTAATTATTAAATTCATTCTCTTACAATGTTGTCTTTATCCACCTGGCAAAGACTTCCACAAACTCCTGATTTGTCTTTTTGCTGCCTCCCGATAAAGGTGTTTGGATACCACGATTTAAAAATCGATCTCATTTATTTGTCTTTAACCCATGTAGGATTTCCTTCAAGCTTCTGCGCTGACCAAATTTTGTCTTAATCGATAGCTTAATTGATTTGTCTTATTTGCTGTTGATAACTCTTGTCTCTAGCTGTAGACGTGTTCTTGACTCTTCATAGAAATCGTCCCTCCAAATCTGGGAACGAATATTTCATCCTTTTTTAATCGAATCGCAATTGAGAATCTCTTCAAACCCTAAATTCTCAGAATTTTCTTTTGCTCAAAAATATTAAATTTCCCACACAGGATGGCAGGAAACCGCTCTGATACCGCTGTAGAAACCCCTGTTTCCGCTAACTTCTGAATCTGATTGTTTTTTATTGTTTTGTGTGTATTTTGGTTTTTTTGTGGTTTTTGCATGAATTAAGAAAGTGGCGATTTTGCAAGGATTTGATAATAAATTCAAATAAAATCATTCAACTCTGGAAACGATAGAAACTATTGCAAATACTGATGCCAGATGTAAAGAACCGGACCAAAAAAAATTTGATTTTTCACAAATGATTACAATGCAACACGCACCCGTTAAGGTTAGCATAAACCAGAACGATGCGGAAAGTAACTCTAACCAGAATGTACACCAGGATCCCAATGTGGGCAAGGTGTGAGCATTGGTCAGAGGATCTCAAAGGAAAATGCTGAACAAGAACTCTAACCCAGAGATGCGCCGGAGAACGACGAGCATTCGGTCAGAGGATCCCTATCTAATGCAATACTGAAAATTAGCTCAACACCAAGTATGTGCTACTCAATCCGTGATGGATAAGAGGCGACCATATGGCGGAGTCTTTAGGAAATTACAATGCAAAACAGTAAAGGCGGCAAGCCAGCCTCTTCCACTTATTCAGTGGGCAGTACAAACATGAGGAAATTGCAGGAAATGTTAAAAGATGCTGACAGTACTACTGTACAGCTTACAATATCAGAAAATTCATCTTTTAAGCACAATATAAGAGTCTTCAACATTACAACAATATAGAATGATAACTTCAAGTCTTCTCAATAACTTTCCTTCAAAACAACTCAAATGATTATTTCTAAGCTCGCTGTTATGACAGAGTAAAGACTGAATTCTGTTATCAGCAACACAGTAACACCAAAATATGCTCACAAACCTCACACTACTCATTCAAAATGCATGTAAATGGATGCAAAAGACACCTAAGATGAAGGCGCCCAAGTTCAAGACACAAAACAACCCCAAAATACTGTCATTTATTTTCTGCTCAATTCCCAATGTAAGTACAGAGGTACGGCCCCCAAGACAAGGGCGATTTCTTCCCAAAAATTCAGCACTTCATTAAAAATTATGAAACTTCACACTAATTGGCGCCCTAACAAGACCAATGAGAATATGCAATACCCACAATGCAATCTTTTTGTATTTTTGAGTTATGAGTAAAAAGTGCCTACAGCAATGCAACATCAGCAAAACTAAAACATGACAAAGTGCTTGAACATCATCACTAAATGCAATAGAACTCAACTACAATGCAAAACTACCACTAACAAGCTAACCTCTCAACTAGTTGCTGTCTTTCAAGCAAGAAGATGAGCCAATGCTAGGAGGTGTGCTTTCCTCGAAGCGAGTGCCTAAAGTCAATCCAGCAGCATAACGGTGTAGTAGACAAAAGATGCCAAATGAAGAGCTGAGGCCTGATTAAATAGACGAGAGAGAAACATCTAGAAGCTTCCAGAGGGCGCCCAAACCCTAATTTCAAATTCACCTTTTCCCTCCAAAAGATGGCGTCCTTTTTCATCAATAAAATATTTCACTTTTTAAAATAAAATCAATCTCTCAAAAAGGCGTCCCATTTCTTAGTCTCAATATTTGACATTAAAAATATAATTTATCTCCTTATGACGCCTTGACCCTCAAAAGTCCCCTTTTTAAAAACAACTTAAAGTTGTACTGCTAGGCAAGGGGTATAATATTAAAATAATAATATTATAATGAAAATACTTATCTCTCCAAGAAAAATGCGCCCAAGGCCAAGAACTGAAGTGCCAGCTGGAACAACTGAAGAAGAGGTCCAACTGAACTGAACCCAAACTGTCCACTGCCAGAAATAGAATTTACTAAAAATAGTAAATTCGCTGGTGCAAGCTGAACACACCACTGCAAGCTCTCTGAAAACCGGAAAGAATCCATGTCGAGAATCCCAAACTCAAGCAACAACCTCTCAAAACTAGGAAACCCTAATTTCACCATCCGCATAGCCTACGGGTCTCCGGAATAGGCCAACGGTCAACTGAAACGATCACCGTTGAGAAGGGGACATTACACCAGACTATTTATTTATCTTCTGGAATGATTACAAATAATATCCAATAACATGCAATCAAAAAGGCAATGATATTTTTGATGAAAACCTGATATTGCAGCAAGCTGGTTATCTTCATAAAATGGTACGGCCTTCACATACAGCTACTTCTCCCTCTGTCTGATGTTCCAGAAATGCTCCAGAGGATTAGGCGCCACCAAGGAAGAAGACTGGAAACTAAATGAATAGGCGATTTTCCTTTTACAAGAAAGTACGGCCCTTATCTCAATGGTACGGCCTGGTCTAGCAGATGTACGGATCTGGACAGCAAATAAAGATTTGGTACGGCCCTTGCAAGAGATGCAAAATATGAGCAAAGGATAGGCGCCTCTGTTTGCTGACTGCCAGATGAAATCCAGATCAAAACCCTGACTGGTGAAACTCGTGAATGCTCTGTGATCACACGAATGAAGAAATCTCTCTGAAAAGCAATAGATCGGTGGTATTTCACACCTCTGAATCGCAACACGAAGATGGCTCGTTCTCCAATAATCGTGAACCAGAAACCCTAGGCCGTTCTCAGGAAGAGGGTGATCAATTTCAATGTTCTATATCATAATGAACTTTCTTCACAATGAAAATTATATTCTCAAGAGGGTCGACTTTTCTCAAAAAGGCATCATTTAAATAAAATTAAATTTTATCTTTTAATATTTCCAAAGTCTTACACTTTTAATTATAAATTATAATTAAAAAGTGGCCCCCTTCAATGTTGGTCGAACCCTTCAAGAAATCACTTAAGTTATAATATTAAATAATATTATAACTTTATATTATAAGCTTCAATAATTAATATTTAATTTGACAATTAAAATATTAATATCTTTCTCAATTTACGTCCGATTAACGAACCGTCTGAAGCTGGTGAATAAGTGATTGATTTTGCACATGACCAAACCATACTGCTAAAAATAGCAGGGGTGTTCCGCTGAATGACCTAACTTACTAAAAATAGCAAGTCAGGCAAATGATGTCCGAATGACCCCGAACGAAAGCCAACTGGTAAATTCTGACAATCCGAAGCCAAGCCAAGCTCCAACAAGACCCTCTAACCAGACATATTAGCCTACGAGGGCTAAGAATAGGATAAATCCACCGAACTCTGATGCTCGCAAAATTGGGGACATTACATTGAGGGTCATGTTTTGTTTGGCAACCATTATGTTTTGTTTGGCAACCATTAGGTACTTTAAAATTTTAAATAGGCTTCTCAGAGCAGGGAAGGCAGTCTAGTTATCTACACATTCCTCCCTGGTCTACATTTGGATTGTAGAATCACTACCCTGAAATAAAGTATTCATTGGTTTCATCAACAATTATCTACTATATACTGTTATATTCCATTTATATTGCAATTGTTAGTGTAATTGTTTTGCAGTAAACAGTACTTGTGCATTCGGACTCCTCTTTCACAACAAACTAATAGTGGAAGAATTATGAACATAATGGATCTTTTATAAGAACTCCACTTCTATGATGGGTGCCACATGCACTCTTTACTACAAAATAGTTCAGCGGAGGTTCCATACCTATTTCATAATTCTGCTAGCAAAAGATAGTTCTACTTATGCTTCTAATCCCCTTACCAATGATAAGGATAGTTATATGCCAAATAATTTTTAAACTTTTGTAGGGTCTGTGGCAAGCCAGCCAGGACAGTGTCCCTTGCCTCTAACTAATACCATCACCCATCAAATTCGTCATGCCTACCTCCCATATACAATAAAAACTACTTTCTAACTATGAAGAAAAGCATTCATAAAGCCTATGTGCAAGGCCCAATGCAATACCTTCAATGTCCATCTCTCCACATGAAGTGACATTAAACTTGTTCAAAAATCTTGTATCAGTATCAGACACAAAGAATTTTCCAGTCCAAAGTGCACCCATAGAATAGTGAAGAACTTTTGAGTGGTTCCTTGACCAGATATTGTCTCCTTGCATTATATCAGTACATGCATCTTGCAAAAACAATCTACTGCCACAGATAAGTAAACATTTCCATACCTTCTCTTAGGTAAACCCAAAAATCCATAGATGCATGGTTAGACAACAGAAGTGGCATCTAGAATCCCAATTTGATTGCTTCAGTTGCTAGTGTTCATAGCGTACACTCACAAATTAATTTTTCTACATCTGCTTGTGTGTTAGGGAATAAACATACTGCTGCAAGTTGGCAGCTGTTTTTCCAACCCAAATGCAACCAGCTAATTTAAAAGCATGGGCCATTACTCTTGACACAAATTTGGCCATCTCTGTGATGCAGGCAATCTGTCCAACTAATACAATCCTCCCTTGAAGTAGTAATTCAATGTCCTCTCTGAATCATGCTCTTCCAGATGATGTAGTTGCTGAAATAATGTGATGAGCCCAACTGGCTCCAACCAAACCCCTGTAGTATTTATTAAATCTTCTTGTGTTTTTTTAGTCTTTTAAAGAAGGTTTCTAGACAGAAGAGAAGGGGCGCCAAGCATATAAATGCATATAAAATTGCAATATAGTAATATTTTGAGCAACAGATGTAATAGATGCTATTTTGCAGTACATACAATGAGATTGCAAATGAATTACATACCCGAAATGCTCCAGAATAATTAAATAAAGAATTACAGAGCCTGGCAGGCAAGATATGCTGAATCTGACAAATAGCCACACCAAAGTCTGAATTGGTCATTTTCCCAAGCAGAAACTGGATCAAACGTCTGCAGAAGGTAAAGAAAAGAAAATGCAAGTCTGAAAGCCCCTAGAAACTAGGCGCTTTGGAAGTTACTTCACACGCCTTGATCCAGAGAAGCACATTTTTCCAAGAGAAAGGTACGGCTGCTGCAAGGAAGAGTACGGCCAATAGCAGAGGAAAGGCGTCCAGAAGATCAAACCCCCTCCAATTATTGTAAGATCTGAAATAAGCAACAAGTAAACTCTGATAAAGCTCAGTAGAACCTCTGAATGAAGCCCTCATAGATGCACTAATTCGCCTGGTCTCTCACAGTCTCAAAAATGCTCAACACTGAAGAGAATCTCGTTCTCCAATGGTAGAAATGCTCAAACCCTTGTCTCAGAGAATAGCACAGAGAAATAACAATGGCAAAGTCAAATAATCATGAATGAGTTTTATTTGCCAAAAATGCCTTATATCCTCAAAAGGCACGAGTTTCAAAAAAAGTACGGCTTGGCTTCCAAATAAAATACATTAAAATGTATTTTAATAACTTTTCAATAGTTAGCAATTAAATAATTGCTTTTCCCAAGTTGAGCGCACTTTATACTTAAGTGATTTAATTTTAAATCACTTTATGATATATTTAAGTGATATAATATTTATAAAGTCAATTTGACTTTATAATAAAGCGTTAAGTTAATTAATTAACTTAAATCACTTAAATATCCATAACTCCCTCCAAACTCCATATATTTCCGTGTCGTCAGAAGCTGGCGAACACTGAACACCAAATGCTCGTGTTGAATCCCACACTGAAGCTGAAGGGGGTGAGAATGACAACTCACCAAAAATAGCCACTGACCCTCTAACCAGATCCTGTTAGCCTACGAGGGTCCAAGATATAAGCTAACTCACAAGCTCCTGAGAACTGACTAGAGCGGGGACATCACAAATAATTCCCCAAAATCAGTGTCATCTGCATGCTGATCCTTATACACCATGACTGTACAGTCCTAATATGATGGTGTCTATGACTGTAATTTTGGGAATAGGAGGTCTAGGCAATATGTCCACTATTTTATTGGCTATCCCTTTCTTGTATTTTATTACCAAGTGGAACTGCTGAAGAAAACCAATTGGGCAATCCATTTGAAATTGTGGGACTGCTACAAAATTACTATTTTTATGGAAGTATTTACAATACCAGTTTAAACTACAGTTTCCTTCCACCTCGAGCAATGCTTCCACATCTCATTGTGATTCCCTATCATATGTGGAATGAATCAAGACTTTCTCAGAAAGCAATTCAGAATGGAAGAAAACTGGGCTTATTCGTTGTAATATAAATTCTCCTATTGTTTACCACAATGCATTTGTCTATCTTGAATGGTTTTGGCAATTTAGGTAAAACCAAAACTGGAGCATTGTTGATTTTAATCTTTAAATTCAAAAATGCATTTTACTGTGATTCACCCTAAGTAAATGACTTGCCACCTATTATCTAAAATGCAAAGGAACTGTAATTTGAGAAAAGAGGCTGCGAATTCCTAAATACATTGAACATCACCTACAAAGCTTCTTACTTTGGCCATGTTAGAAGGTTCAGGCCATCTCAAGATTGCTTCCACCAACCATATATCCCAATACACCAACAATTACATTGCAAAAGTGTCCAACAGCTCTTATAGATGTTGAATATGTTCCTTCCTGTAATGTGCACCCCATTTGCTGCTGTGTAAAAATGGTCTGAAAATGAACTATGAACAGAAACCTGTGACTTGGTAAATAATTGTAAACTCCTCCAAAAACCTGCTGCTCTACCCTAAACTTGCTTGCTGAATGTTCACCACACTTGGGCACCCCAAAAGACACAAAAATCCTGCTCAAACCCTAGGCGCCCTGCCTAGGAATTCCCACAATCACCTTTAACTTGTACAGCCAGCAAAAAAAGGGAGATTTTTCTGTTTCATTGAGTCCTCAAACTTGTTGTTCAAACCCTTCAAATCTGCTCATAAAATTTCCCTTGAAGCCCCAGCAAAGAATACCAAAAATCTGTAACAATATAGCTCCTATGTGATTCCTAGATGAAACCACCTGTAAATCCACCAAGAAAGATCTCACTTTCAAAATGAATGTCCTTTGTGAAGGTTTTCATCCTCACAAAGCCTTGGTAGAACATTGTCCAACTTGCAGTATTTCTTCATTCAAATTTTCAAGCATATCCCCAAATGAGCTCCCAAAACTACTTTTATAACATATCTAAAAGTTTTTCGGAAAATATAATATAAAATCACTTTATCAACATCCAACATTTAAAACTTTCAATTCCCATTCCAACAACTTATTTTAATAAAATTAGCAACCTTAGTAAAAATGGTTAAATTATAGCTCATTAATACATCCGATTTGTGGAAACTGTCGAAAAGCATCTAAATCGAAATCTGACTACACTAGAGTGATACCAATGATGAATAATGAGAATCGGACCTAATTGGGTGACTTACTATAAATAAATGTTCTCTCCAAGAATCTTGGAGAACACACTAGAAGTCGAAAATAACTTTGGAAAGTGACATCTGAGTCCTCTAAATCATCTGAGATCATTGGTAACATCAAATAACCCCTCTGATAAGGCTAACACACACCGAGAAAGTCAAAGCCAAGTGCAATGTAAGAGAACCCAAAAATGGGGACATTATAGTTCGCCCTCCCCAAAGATTGCTTGTCCTCAAGCAATGCCAGCACAACCTCAAAATCACCTAATTGAACCAAACTAAAACCAAGTGCGATTCTAGGGTTCCAAATCAATCTCTAGAAAAACCCACCATATTGTCGTTGTGCCACTCTTTTTAAGACTGTCAACTCATCATGTCAAGTCTACACTCTCCTTTCTTGTGATCCCAAAATGTAATCATCCTATAAACCCAAACTGAAATCTATACCATGAAAGATATCTTGCCAAGGCATCTCAATAAGGTCGACATCTGCTATTCCACTACCTAACACAATCCTGGGCAACAAGAAATACAATATGCTCAATAGTAGAACATGGTACTCTGCATCTCTCATCATAGAGTCCCAAAAGTGATCCAAATTAAGCCTTGACAAGTGGATGATATAAAAAGTAACAACAATATAAATTCTAAAATTAGCTATCCTGGGAATGCTCCCACTGTTATAAACTAATAGTACCTCATTAACACTTAACCTCCAAGTATCATAAAGGTGGTCCTAAGGACACCAATACACCCAACCAGCTGCAATCATCGAAGCATTATATATATATCATGAAATGACTATAGTAACACTCTCTCACCAAGGTAGAAGCTAGGATAAACTACACCAAAGCTGAAAATTCTCCCACAACCTTCTGCCAATAAACCTATAAGTACTCAAAGTCAATCTGCCCACAAACTGATGTTGCCTTAATCAACGTGGTTATGCAAGGGCAGCAACTGTCATAAAAAATTATCCCTAAAAACATAGGAGATGTGAACATGGAAAAGATTGAAAAGACGTCTCCAATGACTAGATTACCTCTACCATTCAACTCCAACCAAAAAATACTCCACTCATTGGAGAAACTTGTCAGTCCATCTATATGCAGGAAATAAAATTCATGTGTTGGCTGATTGGAAGGTTAACAGCTACTCCACATTTGAAATCTTGCTCCCATAGAATAGTTAGTTTGTAATCATAAACTTCCAATATACCAATCTGATGAGTTTCAGCAAAAAATATTCCACAAGGAAATGGCTCCACCTAGATTGGGCTGTGATGCTCTAATATGCATAATGGCTTCCTCATAGATGGGAAAGTGTGCTTCCCATCTTCTTGACTTGCCATGGAGAAATTTTTCCCTACTTCTTGACAAACTCAAAATTGTACACTTGAATTCATTCCACATGCCAACCAAAAAAGAGTCTTCAAGATGAGGAAGTCTTCATGAATCATCACATTCCATGGGTAAACTATAACCTCAATTCTTCCTTCTTTGATAGGTGGTCTATCAAGAGGATTGCCAATCAAAATCTTGTCATTCTTGATCACATAACTACACACCTCACTTGGGGCAGGGGGCCTAGCTTAATTGGCTAAAGCATCCTGTTGCAAGCAAGAGATCACGAGGACTAGTCTCCTCCCCGTCCCTGTGGTACCAAAGGGCATGTCATGCTAGCATCACCAACCACGTGAAAAAATTTTACCAAGTGCACTGTAGTTCATAGGGGGGGCTACCCGATTCCTGTAGTCTAAAAAAGAAACTACACCTCACTTAAACTTGATTTATTGTCTGCATATAAACCAGAAAGCCAATCATGATAGAAACTATCCTTTATCAATTTAGTCTCTGAAAATCCTCCATCCCAATTCCGAGTTATTATCTCAAGACTAAAAACTTCACTTGGATCCCATATCTTGTGATTACCACAAGCATCATAAGACAATTTCTCCTTTGATCCTATGCAAATGCACTCTTGGTGCTGTTCCCATAGACTATCAACATTTTGAATCTCTATGGTACAAGGAACGCTGAAATCATTGTGCATTATTCCATCACTTTTGTATTCTTTTTCATGTTTCCAAAGGTAGCTTGGCTCCAAATTACAATATCTGTGAAGCTCATCAATTCCTTCAATTATTTGGTTAACTTCCATGGTCCTTGTGTTAGATTCTTGTTCCTTGGATATAGCTGCAATAGATGACTGATTTTCAAATTGGTAGAGAGAGTAGTCAGCTAGGCTAAGGTCAAAGCAAAGCATATCAACCTCATCCTCCTTCTCTCGGTATGCATCCGAGGTCTCTTCTACAAACTTGATGGAATGATCCCTATCCGAGAGCAAATGCAAATAATCGATCTTCATTGTTTCCATTGCTTCTTTGATAGTTTGCAGATTAGAAAGAGTGGCTCCATCCTTAACTCTCTTTTGTCTCTCTTCAATCTGAGCCTTCTAGTAGTGTTCTTCAATTCAACTGTGTGTGCTATCAAATCTTGATAAAGTTTTCACAATCTTCTCTTTTGGAAACATTAATTTATCCTTTAAAACTTGCAACTCTCTAGGCCCTCGATTGAAATCAGCAAAAAAAACTTTGTTCAACAAACCTCAAATTTTCTGATTTGTCTTCTAGGACATGTT
Organism: Sequoia sempervirens; assembly: GCA_007258455.2. NCBI lineage: Eukaryota > Viridiplantae > Streptophyta > Pinopsida > Cupressales > Cupressaceae > Sequoia > Sequoia sempervirens. The sequence continues at coordinate 27,971 of VDFB02382960.1, forward strand.
CATTAAAATCAGCTACCTCTCTAACATTCTCTTTGCAATATGTTCATCATTGAATTTTGATACCAATAAACCTGGATCCCATAGTCTTATGAATTTCTTATTTTGTTTTGAACAATTAGGCTCATCCAACTCTCCATGCATGGCTGATTTCTTTAACATTTTTCTTTCATTTTCATGTTGATCTAGTTTTTCCATTGATAAAAAACTAAAATCAGCTCTTCCAATTGGAACACCTTTCTCAACTAAATCAATCCCAAAATCATTTTGGAATAGAGGTGACATGGGAACTTCCCACTCGTTTTCTGAAATATCATTACCAAAATGATGTGCATGCTCCATCTTAGTAGTTGTTTTGAAATTTCATTGACCTCAAACTCTTCATTAGTAGCTGCATTTCCTTCAAATAAATCATTATGGAAGCTCTTCCATACATTACTTATGATTAGTGACATTATCTTCTCATGGGAAAGTCCTATAGGTGCATCTTCCTCGATTTCAACAATGTTATTATGTGCATCTACTCCACTAGTGTCATCAAGAAACTTGGTAATCAAAGCAATCCCATTGGATAAGTCTAATCTCGCAACTAAGGTTGTTGTTTTGTATTTTTCCTCATGGACATTCTCATCAACAGTAGTTGCATGCATGGCTAAGAGGTCATCCTGAGACTATCATACATACATTCCTCGTGCGATAAGACATTTTCTTCATCAAACCTTTCTAATTTGAATCCTTTTTCCTCATGCTCCTCATTTGTCAAGATCAGCTTCTTCTCACACTGAGCAATCACAATTTCAGCTTGTAAGGTAGGGGGACAAACCACACCAAGGCTCCAGGTCACAGAGAGCCGAGAGCCGAGGGCTGCCCTAACTTACCTCAAGCTAAGCGAGTGTTTTAGGTCAAGGATAGAGAATGAAGAGCACTCTCAAGTGCTTTTGTCACTCTACTAATCTGAATGCTTGAATGGGGCTAAACGAGCCAGTTTCTGAAATCCAAACCGTACCTCAGATAGCTCTCTATCCGAGGACAACAGCGCGGGTCAAGGACGACAACGCGACGTGTTGGTGTCTCTCTGGGCCCTGGCATCCATATAGCCAGAAAGTGGAAAAATATAGTACAAAATACCAGAAAGCCTACTTACAGTCTAGCCAATAACGTTTAACGAACTAAACAGAATAACAAAGTACAATAAATGATTATAGAGTTGATAAAGGAGATAGAGAAAACGAAGATGACGAAGACCAACTCACTAGGAGTCCAGTTCGCCAGCAAGCTCCAAACACACGTACACCTACACACAACCAAGAGAGGAAAAATGTTGGGGCTGTATAGGGGTTTGCCTCAATCAAACCCCCGCTTTGGTGTTTCCACCTCCACGGACAGCCAGATAGATAGAGAGAAATAGAAATACGATAAAGAAAGAAATGCTAGAATGGAAATGGAACCGAATACTACAAGAGACACAAAGCTATACAAATCCAACAACAAAGTAAACAAAAGCGTTACCACCCTCGACCAAAGGCACTCAAGGCCAATGAGAGAGGAATGCAAGCCCATAGCAATGGTAGAGTCGACGCAGCCGCAACAACCCTGAAAGCAACCTCACTAGGCACTGTTGTACCCAAACCAAATTTTTTGCTTCATTAAGGCATTTTGCTTAAAAGAGTCTAAACCTTGCTAAAATGATGTCAAATACAGTTTTTGGGCAATATCAAGCATGGAGTTTGGTCAGTGTTGTGTCAGTCAAAAGCAATACCTATTGATCAGAACCTGGATCGGGGACTCAGAACGAGGCATTTCACGACGACAATTATACCTTTGTATGGTCATTTCAGTGACCAAGACGAGGATTTCAGTGATTAATTTATGAAGATTCCTCAGGAAAAAGCAAAATTGCGCCCCTATAGCTCAAGGGCGCCCTTCTTTTGAAGGCCTAGATTTTGTGGCATATGCTCATAAACACAGTCAATCTCTTCAGAATTGCCCCAGTTATCCGATGAGCTATCCTGCGGGGTTATCTGAGGTCCGTAGCTTCGGTAACTGACATCAGAAGTTGAGGATTCCAGAGGTTGCAGATTGTAAAAGCTTGTCACTCTTCAGCTTTTGCGCCCCTGTAGCTCAAGGGCGCCCTCTTTAATGGAGGTTCAAATTCTGTTGTTCCTGATTGTTGATGCATCTAATATTTTCGCGACTAGTCTACCTATCTGACGAGCTATCGAATGCAGTCATCCGAGTCCCAGAGCTCCGGCAGTCAATGTCAGAAGATGAGATTACGAGGAGAGTTCATATCACAGCAATTTCTCAAATGGTGAAATTGCGCCCCTGTAGCTCAGGGGCGCCCTTCAAAAAGACCCCTAAGATGATTGAAATTGCAGACGCGGTCTTCCTGACATCTGTGCTACTCTAGTCCGGTTTCGCAATGCACCAGTCAGCCTGTCAATCCGATATTCTGAAAGATCATGGCAAATATTTTACCAGGCACGTAAATCAAAGGGTGGAGAAACATGAAATATTCATTGTAGCCTCTATAGGCCAGGAGCGCCTAGCCTTTAGGCCTGTCAGATGGAGTTGTTCGCTCTCGAAGTCTTCACAGGACTTGTGCGCAATTACTCCAGCTATTCAACGAGCCCAGCCGTCAGCCTCCGGGATTTGGCAAACACTCGTACGTGCGAGGTCTTTTGCAAAATATTGAAAAACGAAGACAGCTCATAAAATGGCCAAGTCTGGTCATATATTCCATCTTGGGAAAGGCGCCTTTCTTTTTGAGGTCTTCGAAGCAGTTTTCTCGCTTCGTTGCCTCCAGAGACATCTCTCGTAGGTCCTTCTGGCTACGCGTTGAGACGGACGGTGCTCGAATCAGGCTACCACAGCTCCCAATATCAGAGATCAGAGTAGGGCATCTGGTTGAGAGATGTACTTTTGTCAAAATGGTGTTTGAGCCTTTTCAGGCCAGGGGCGCCCTTACTTTTGGGGTCCTTAATGCAGCTTTCAGATGCCTTGCATATATTCGTTGGATGCAGAATACCTCTAGTCACGCAGTGAGCCTGTTATCTAGTCAGCAAGGTTCATCGTTCGGCGTCAGCAATCATTTGAAGCATCAAATGGCAGTATGGAGAAATGGCTAAGTCTGGTGTCTGAAAATCAATTTAATCAAGGGCGCCTAATTCTTTGAGGTGTTAAATGATGGATTTTGCAGTGATGGCTCCCAACAAACATTTCTTCCTTGCTCTGCAGCCTTCGTAATGAATACACCTACTCAATCTCAGCATCACCTGGTCACCCGGAAATCAGTGTTAAATATGGCCAGTTGTAACTTTGTAGTCAGCTACAAAGTGGGAAGTTAATAAAAAGCGTGATATCTCAAGCAAATGGACGCCTATGAGGCCAAATGAGGACTTTTTGAAATCAGTGAAGTTCGTCGAATCCATCTGAGAGCTCAACTTGGTTTGTCAACTGATTAAAATAATATTAAATATTTATTTTTGCATATTTGAGCATTAAAGGGTGATTTTCTAAAATTGGCGCCTCTTTGTGCTGGATTTTCAAATTGCATGATGAATATTTTTATTATTATTTTTATTCCGGACTTCAAGTCAATCTCAATTCAAACTAAAGGGGTCCAATCAGAAGCTTTCTATTTCAGTCGAGGTTTTTAAAATCTTACAGTCAGCATTATGGTGCGAATTTTCTCTATTTATTCATGGCGCCTATCATTAAACATTCATCCAGCTTAAGAAAAATTCGTAGGTCTTAAGAGCAGAGGCGAATTCTCACAGATTGGGCGAATTTATCATCAGTTATCAAAATCGATAGCATCAAACAATTCTTTTTGCAGGTTCAAGTTCACATTTATTAGCAAATTTGAAGAACAAGGGACGATTTTCACAGAAGAACATAGAAAAAATGTCTTTCTCCTCTTTGATTCTCAAATTTCTCTCAAAATTCAATTCACATGTTCCTGAAGTTGGCAAATTTTGGCAAGTCTGATCATCTGGATCGTCCCTATATAGCTTCCTCGAATTAAATTCATGTGCTTGAATTTTCAGGAATTAACTCCAGAGCATCAGTTCTTGAGTTTCTAATTTTCTCAACTGAAAACTCTTTGCATGGTCGAGTAGAAGTCATATTTTCATATTTCTAACGTTCTGGGTTGTCTTAGAATCTTTTCATGGACAAAACCCATATCTCAGATTTTTCGCCGAAAATAACTCTTCAATAGGTTATTTTTAGCCTCAGCAGGCTATTTTTAGCTTTTCAGAAATCTTGTCAGAACATAGTCGAGTTCACAGTCAACGGGCGAGTTTTTCAAAATGCAGTACACTCAGCTCGAATATAGGACCAAATCAATCCTTACGACTTCAGCGGGACAGTTGAGACGAATCTTCACAAGGTGCTGCCAGAGGCAGTCCTAGATCCAGTCAAAATCAGAGATTCGATTATTCAGAACATTCAGCTGTCCGGGTTATTAGAGGTTGATTCCATACCTATCTCCACTCATTGTATTGAGTTTGTGATGTCTTGTATTAAGCATTACAACTCTACTACTTGTGAGATAGTGTCAGTAGATGGACGAGTTATTTGCAGTCTCAAGCCTTTGGACATTGAAAGAAGTTTTGGTATCCCTCAGCACCCGAACAGTCTGGTTATTTCTATGGAGCAGTGTGAGCATGCATTCAACGCTGATGTGGACAAGTGCCAAAGTAAAATGGCAGAACGATGGTTAAAGCAAGCGAAGAACAAATTGCCAAATAATGTGGGTCGTGGTGAGTACAAGGATGAGTACTTGATTCTAATTACACTCTTGAATCGTGTCTCAGGTCATTCACATGCAAATGTTTTCCAGGCTTGGATGTATTACATCATTGGTCACATCATATCTAGGCAGGAGCATTATGACTGGGCATCCTTCATCAGCGATGTTATCCACAAGCAAATCACCAATTTCCTAGTTGCCCATGAGTTTCACATGTGTTCTTATCTCGTGTACTTGATTGCTTATCAGGGTCAATTCCGAGAACTAAACACTGTGGGCATTCTCAGTGTTCAGAAAGTCTATAACTATTACGATCAGCTTGAGTTCAGTAAAGTTGAACGTCACTTCAAGCGTGTTCACGAGGCTTTCTTGACTTATATAGTGAGAAATTTGGACCGAGAGTTGCACGTTCGTATCTCGGCAGTTGCTAGGGCAGTAATGGATGGTTGGGCAGATTGGTTTATTCAATTCCCAACATACACTTATATCCGAGTATATGGATTTACAGGACATCTAGCTATGCTTCCACGCTATCCTTCGGATAGGATAGTCTTTATGGAGTTCCTGAGGCAGTTGCATGATCATCGTCATTTACATCACAAGCATAAACCAACTGCCAATTTTCCTTTTCAGTTTGGAATATATTGGTGCAAGATGGCAGTTGATGCCAAAGCTACAGGAAAGGAGCTGGAGAGGTATCATCTCAAGTATCTTGTTGAGGTATGTGCCTATGATCCTTGGGGTCATTACACAGCTCGCCTCGGTCGTCGCGCATATCATAAGCCTTCCATGGAAGACTATTGGGCCAATTGCGTGGACGACTTCGAGGTCCGCAGACGTAGCTATGGCCACTACTCTCTCTCGCAGATTTTTGTCTTCTTGGCAGAAGATGTGGGAGGTTTATCAGATGATGAGGGAGAAGTTCTTCCTCAGTTTTTCAGAGAGCAAGTTGACACACAGCCACTGCCAGTAGTTGATTGGTATGCCAAGGAGTACGCAACAGTAAAAGAGAGGTCAAGTAGAGTTTTTCATAACAGTATACTTTACCTCGACAGCAAGAAGACCAGGAGGGTAAGTGTGCCTAGAGCAAAGCCGCCAATGGTGGATCCTTCGCTACCTTCCTCGTCGAAACCTAAACAGAAGAAGAGGAGTAACCCTCCCAAGAAAGGTCAAGCGCCAAACAATTCAAAAGGCAAGGTGCTTGCTATTGATACACACACGGACCCTGTCAGACAGCTTGTCATAGAGCCAGTTCAAAGGCCAATTCAGAGTCCGCCGGTGCCTGAGGTTCAGCCTCAAGTTCCTATACCAATTCCGGAGCAGTCACCAGTCCCAATTCATATTGAATTGGATTTAAACTCTCCATCTCACAGCAACTCCTCTACATATTCACTCTCGTCAGAGCCTCCTATTGCTAGTACAGATCCTTCCAATAGTATTAGTCAAGATCAGTCTTGGATTGAAAATCAATTGGGAAGGAAGAGGAGGCAGCCATCCTATGTCCTTAATCATTCAGATTTTGATCAGGTTTACCAGGATGTGCCAAACAAGAGGATCAAGAACATGGTCCACGTGGAGAGGAATACTGATATGGAGATTGTCGTCGAGACTGCTATACCTCCACAGGGGAAGTGCTTGGATGAGTTGGAATCTCAGGACTTCGAGGTTATCACAGTCAACCTTGGTCGTAGCACACGCCAGACTCAGGTTGATCTCCTACAGGTTGCTACAAACAGTGCCAGGGATAGAATGCTAAAGGACGGAGAGGACAAGGCAGCCCTCAAGGCTGAAATCAGACAGCTTCGTCAGTACATTTCTAGCCTTGTACATAGGTCAAATGTCACCGCCACACTCCCGCCGATGCTTCAGCCTCCAGCAGAACAGGGCCAACTTAATCATTTGGTTGCATATGGCAAGCGTTTGGAGGAATGGGAGGAGTTCGTTGCTAGAGGCCATTCTATGCTTACAGAGCTATATCAGTTGTGGTACAATGCACGAGAGCTTCGTCTACGTCTCCAGGATGAGGAGCAAGACATGGCAATTAATAGACCCTGGGATGAGATTATGATTGCTCACCTAAGTATGGCATATGAATCAGTCACAGATGCAGAGGATAAAGAAGCTATCTACTCTTGGAAAACACAGTTGGTTTTCAAGGGAAAGATAGAAGAAACTATGGCGTCAGAGTTGGTTGAGAGTAGAGAGCACATTACTAGTGCACTCCGGTTTGTGAGAAACTTATTATCTCGCTTATCGTGCCGATATCAGATTGAGGGTGGTGCCTATGTTGAGCTTACTGATGTTCAGTCAGAGCTCCAGGCACTCATTCATACTATTTTCAGTGGGAAGACCGTTGGTTATAAGATTAATCAGCTTACAGTCATGTCAGCATTGTTCGATGAAGCAACAAGGAGCAGAGGTGAACTTCAGTCCCAGATCACAGCTGGTGAGGATATGCAGGCATAGCATTCTTCGGCAGAGTATCAGAGCTCCAGACAATGATACAGTTAACAATCTCGTTGAGGGATTGGTTGCTCGAGATCACGATCAGTAGACTTCAGTTCCCACCTCTCAGAATAGACATTACACACAGGAGTTAAACTTGGTGTTACTTTTCAAGTTAACTCGTTGTCTCATCTCATGCATATCTATTCTGAGATTAGCTTTATTCACTTGGAGTTGTATTTAGGGTTTATGTTAACTAATGGTAGTGTTCCAGTTAACTTGCTTTCAATAAGGACGTGCATGCTTGCACATGGTCCACATAGATTAGGGTTTTCGGTTAACTGATGGTAGCTTTCCAGTTAACTGTATAGTTTACTTTATTAGGGTTTAGCAATAAATCTTGCATGCATTGCAAGACTGTAGTTGACTCAAGGTGATTTTAGGGTTCCCTACACCTTTTGATGTCTATAAATAAGAGTTTTTGCTCATTTGTACATAACTTTTGCACGAGAGAGAAATATATGATGTGCCTACCTTGCCTGTAATATTGCTCGTTCTGTATCTGTTCATGAGTATTTACTATTATGATGAATTGTTATGCCACTTGGGTTTCATGCAATTATGATGGTGAATTCTTGCTTTAGTTAGATATAGTGGCTAGTTTGATCGTAGATTGTATGTGTCTCGCCTATGCAATTTATTATCCTAGTTGGCTATCTTTATGTTATGTGTTCAATAAACTCGTTCAGATTGAGCTGATAGATGTGCCACCTTGCCTTCAGGTTGAGAATCTGTTCTTGGTTATCGTATGATGTGTGTGAATAATAAACTTATTCAGATTGAGCTGATAGTTGTGCCACCTTGCCTTCAAGTTGAGAATCTGTACTTGGTTTATCGTGTGTTGTTGTTTCCAATAAGCCCATTCAGACAAGCAGATAGTTGTGCCACCTTGCCTTCACGTTGTGAGTCCGTACTAGGCTTATCGTCAGATAATCATTCCCGCTCCGTTTCCTCATGCTCTAAATTCTTGAGGGGATTGGTTAGTTAAGTTACTTAGTTTTGAGTGTTGTAGTTAAGTCTTGCGAAACCAGAAAATACTTAGCTGCAACGTATGGAGTTTTTCTTAAACCTTGTGCCTCTTATAGCTGAGACAAAAAGACAGGATATAGTTTAGTTTACTTTTCCCTTTTCAAGTTTTTTTTGTCAAGCACAACGAGGGAGCTTCCCCTCCTAATTTGAAGAGCACTCATTGCGTAGTGTGCATAGCTATCCGTACCAACTTGCACTCCAGAGGTGTTAGTTGTTACGCCAACAGGCACCAAGCTGAAGCTTCTGTGGTACTTGGTAGAGTACGTAGGATGTTGTGATGTTGGAGAAGTGAAGCTAGTAGTGCAACTATTAAAATAATATTCTTTATTTATTTATTAATGCTCAACTATGTAAAATATTGTAAAATGTCTAGATAAGATCGTCTCTGTTGTCCGAGATCTTATCTGAAGTTTCTTTTAGAAACTTCCTACTTTTTCTTGAGATAACATCATGTTCGATCTTATCCTTGTACATTTTGTAATCTATTTATTGAGCACATTGCTCTCGTAAATATCATTGAATATTTTACCAATTACCTATGTAATATGGTATCAGAGCTCAGGAAAACAATTTTTTTTCGAAAAATTAATAATTTCTTTTTGAAATTATTTTGTTTAAATTTTTCAAAATAATTGATTTTTTTGAAAAAATTTATAATTCTGAAAAATTTTCACTGGAAATTTTCGAGTGCCTGAGTTTCGAAGATCTATGATTGAAGATTTTCGTGGCCTTTCTGTAAGGATTTTCGTGGCTAAAAATCGAGGGTTTCTGAAAACGTTTTCGTGACTTCTTCTAGCGGCGCAACTTTTCTGTGTCTTCTAGAATTCTTCTTTTCTGAAGGCGCGATTTCAAGGTTCTTAGGGGCGCGTCTTCTCTACTGAGTTTTTTTGTAGACTCCGCCGCAGAGTTTGTGTTATTTGTGGCCGCAGATTTTTAAAGTTTTTTGGCAGCGTTCTTGTCTTTTGAAGCTCGTTTTTTCGCCGCAACTTTTCTCTATTCTTGGGCGTCTCTTTCTGCGTCAAGAAACGCGTGTTTGATTGGCGACGGGATTTCTATATGAAATCTTCTTTCAGACGCCCGCGCGATCTCTCAATCTCTGGCCCGCGTTTTCGTCGGTTTTCTGGCCGCGTTTCTTCCTATTTTTGTGACGTTTCTGGTCACCTCCTGGTCGCCTAGGGTTTTGTCAATTTTTCTTACAAATTCGAGCTAATTCCTACAAGTTTTCTAGTTTATCAATGGCGGCCAGGGTTTTCTGATTTTCGTCTAAGGTTTTGACCCGGTTCTTGAAGGCGAAATTTTTTCTAATTGCAAATTCTTGGTGGGTTTTTTGAGATCTCAACTAGGTTGGTCTCCAAATTTTCTGGGTGCATCGTTTTTCGTGCCTCAATTTTTGTGTCATCCGTACATTGTACTTTCTACAGTCTATACCTAAATCTATCTTTGTTTTTGCATTGGAATGTGTGCCTCAAGTTTCGTGCATCAACCTCTTCTCAGTACCTTGCTTTTTGTGCCTCGAAAAGCATGAAGATGGCCAGCTTAAATAATCTGATGCTAGAGGGTAGTCAAAGATTCAATGACAAAAATTACAACACCTAGAAGCAGTGGATGATGACAATCTTTGAATACCGCTGCCTTGATCAGATGATCCTCGGCAATGCTACTCATCCCACAACGGCGGGTAAGGATCAGGAGAAGTTTGATGAGCAAAATCGTGAAGCAGTAATGCTTATTAAGTTTTCGGTTACTAATGATCAGCTCCCTCAAATTCCACTTGGAAAATCAGCTAAGGAGATCTGGGATCACTTGAAGGGTTTGCATGAAACTTCCGACAAAAGCCGTGTGTTTTTCTTGAAGAATATGCTGTTTTCTATCATGATGGATGAGAAGACAACTCTGCAAGCGCACCTGAATAAAATCCAAGAGATCCGAGATCAATTGGAGGCGATTGGTCGGAAAATGGAGGAAGACATGGTCGTGATCACCCTGAAGAGTCTACCGAAATCCTATGAACACTTCATAGAGACTCTCAACATTACGTCTGCTAATGTTGATCTTAAGTTTCCAAATCTGTGCACTATCCTCTTGCAGTAGGATCGCTGGAGACAACAGTTCGGTAGCAGTGAATCATCATCCTCCACGAAGCAAGCCTTTGCAGCTAAAACCCAGCCAAAGCATCAAGGGAAAGGTCAGCCTTCACAGCAGAAAGGCTCAAGTCAGACCTCCACCAGCTCGAAGAAGAAAAATGTTCAGTGTAACTACTGTCATAAATTTGGCCACATCAAGAAAGATTGCCGTCCTCGTTTGACTTCTGAGCAAAAGAAGCAGGGAAGGTTTCAACAGAAAGCAAATGTCGTCGAGCACTCTGAGCAAAAGGAATCAGCCTTTTATGCACTCATGGCCAAAAGGCCTGCAGACCATGTCAAATCCTCTGCTTGGTACATAGATTCTGGTGCCTCGTGTCATTTCTCTCATAGGCGTGACTAGTTCACAGACTTTTCCCCTTGCACTGACTCAGTGATTTTTGGAGGAGGCGAGGAATACACAGTTGTCGGCACAGGCACTGTTCAGGTTCAGTCTGGCAGGAGGGATCTCATATTCCTCAACGTGTATTATGTACCTGATATCGAGCTCAATCTTTTCTTAGTCAGTCAAATAATGCGGCATTCTCCCCAGATGGATGTGGTGTTCAGCTCACACAAATGTTAGATTGTAGATCGCGAGACTCGCACAACGGTGGCCGTTGGGATAGAGGATCATGGCCTCTACAGGCTTGTGGACACTGGTGATTCTCCGAAGTTAGCCTTGGCAGCCAGAAATTCAGCTGTCACCGGTCTTTGGCACCAACGGTACGGGCACTTGAACGTGCACTATCTCTCTTAGCTTGCTCAGGAGGGACTTGTAGATGGCTTACCTGACATTCAGACTCAGCATCAGGGCGTTTGTGGTGCTTGTCAAGCCGGGAAGCAGCATCGCACACCGTTCAAAGATGGCGACTCTTGGCGCGCTTCTAAGGTACTTCAATTAGTTCATGTTGATATTTGTGGGCCTATGTCTACTTCTTCTATAACTGGTTGCAAGTACTTTCTTCTCTTTGTTGATGATTATAGTAGGAAAATGTGGGTGTACTTTCTTAAGCAGAAATCAGAAGTTTTTAATGTATTTCAAAAGTTTAAGGCCTTGGTAGAAAAAGAGTCCAGTTCTTGTATCATAACTCTTAGGTCAGATAATGGGGGGGAATTCTGTTCTAGTGCATTCTCCAACTTCTGTGATACCCATGGGATAAAACGTCAGTTGACCACACCCTACACTCCTCAGCAAAACGATGTTGTAGAGTGGCGCAATCGTACGATTGTTAAGATGGCTCGCTCCATGTTGCAACACAGGAGTGTTCCTACTAAGTTTTGGGTAGAAGCAGTCAATACTTCAGTCTATCTCCTTAATCGGTCACCCACTCATGCTGTTAAGGGGAAGACTCCTAAGGAAGTTTGGACTGGTCGCAAACCCAGGATCAGTCATTTGAAGGTTTTCGGCTCTTGCATATGTTTGGATTCCAGAGGCCAAGCACTCTAAGCTGGATTCCAAGAACCAGAAACTCATGTTCACAGGGTACAGTGACAACCACAAGGCATACAAGCTGATTGATATAGACACTGATCGTCTTATCTTCAGTCGCGATGTTGTCTTTGATGAGCAACAAGGACCATTTCACCTTTCCTCACCTGTTCAGCATTCAGAGGATCAGTCCCTACAGGCTCCTGATGTGGGCATCCGACTTCCGTTAGGTTCACCTAATGGGAGGGATGACGAAGACTCAGTCTTTGATGATGCTCAACCTGAGTTTCCTCCGGATGATAGTGACAATCACCCTGCTGAGCCTATTCTAGAACAGCAACCAGCTCTTGCTCCTCCTGTTACATCTGATGTTGGCACTTCTACTCTCCGGCCGAAATGGTGGGCTAAGACTATTAGTGATCTTCGTGCTGATGAGCTCATTGAGGGTAGATCATCCAGAAACAAGAGCAAACAGCAGTCTACAGTGAATTTTGCTCTCATGGCCAACATCCACAGTGTTTATGAGCCTCAAACATATTCAGAGGAAAAAGGGATACCTGAGTGGGAAAAGGCGATGGAATCTGAATACCAGAGTCTTCAGAAGAATCACACTTGGGTCCTTTCTGATCTTCCTCCAGGGAAGAAGCCCATTAGCTGCAAATGGGTGTACAAGGTAAAGTACAAAGCTGACGGAACCCTTGACAAGTACAAAGCTCGTCTGGTTGCACAGGGGTTCTCACAGAAAGAAGGCATTGACTATGAGGAGACCTTTGCTCCTACAGCCAAAATGAGTACCATACGGCTCATCCTTGCCTTAGCAGTCCAATTTGGTTCGAAGGTCCATCAGACGGATGTGACGAGTGCTTTCCTCAACGGTGAGTTGAAGGAAGAAGTGTACATGACGCAGCCTCTAGGTTTCAAAGTTGTTGGTCAAGAACAGAAGGTGTGCAAATTGGTCAAAGCACTCTACAGCCTGAAGCAGGCTCCTGGGGCTTGGTACATAAAAATTGACAAGTACCTCACAGATCATGGCTTTCAGAGGAGTCCATCTGACTCGAACCTGTATGTCAAGAATACTGGTAATGACATCCTGATTGTTGTTGTCTATGTGGATGACTTGATCATTACTGGAAGTTCGGCACATTTGATCAATGAGATCAAACAGGATTTGTGCAAAACTTTTGACATGACAGACTTGGGCCTCCTGCATTATTGTTTAGGTGTTGAGGTGTAAGAGACCAGGTGTCTCTCAACCCAACCACTAACGGAAAATGTAAGTTTTTTTGTTGTTTTCGATATTTTGTGATTTTTTTATGGTTTTTGCAGCAATAAGGTAATTGCGATTTTGAGAAATAAATACAAATAAATTCATAAATAAATAACAATGCATCAAATAACTCCCAGAGCAATGGCAGATGATTTTATTATCATTATTGAACAACTACAATGCTATCCCGGTAACAGAAGAAGTAATGAATGATATTTTTTAGAAGAACCTGATTATTGCTTGCAGCCGCCTGAAAGAATGGAAGAAATGTACGGCCCAGCTAGTTATTAACTTCTCAAAAATAAAGGCCGAAATAGAATCTCCTTGCCTGTGCGTCCAAGATGATGAAGACTGGAGGCTGAAATGATAGGCGTTTGGGTTGCCAGAAGAAAGACGTCCTTACAACAGCAAGTACGGCCTGTCAGCAGCATTAAACACAGCCGTACCTTTTCTTGGGAAATGCGCCAGATGCCAGTCAATGATAATCTCAGAAGATCGATTCTTCCTGATGAACAATAGAACCAAATACTGAATATAAAACTTCACTGTAAGCTCTGTATGACTTTTGGATAAAGCCACGCTGATGGACAAGCTTCAACTGGTATTTCACAGCCTCAGTATGCCAGATCCTGAAGAGGGAACATTCTTCAAAATCGAATGTCTACAGAAACCCTAGTTTCGCAAACCCCAATGCTCAGAGAGAGAATAAGACAAATTTGAATAATCATAAACATAATGAGTTCGATTTGTCTTGGCAGTATATATACCTCCTTTCAAGAATTCGACCCAAGGCATCTTTTAATAATCATTTAAATAAATGATTAATTTCGTCCTTTTTGACTTAGGACAATTATTTTATAAATGGCGTCCCCTTTTGATTAATAATCAAATGCTCATTTAATTATTATTTTAACTCGTCTTTTATAAAGTATTAAATACTTTATAATTCGCCACTTAATAATTTTAATATTTCATTAAAGTGACTTTATATCATGAAGTCAAATTAATAACTTTTTAATAAAGATTAAATGCCCAAGTAAACACTGTTTGTTCATCAGATCATCAAACTGGGTCGAAACTGAGCTGACCAACTGAACTAGGTCCCCTGCTAAAAATAGCAACTCCTGCCTGCCTGACTTACTATAAATAGTAAGTATCTGTAAATCACTCTGGAAACGTCTGCTAGGGCCCAAACCTGAATCAACTGAAGGAGTAATCTTCCCGAACACCGTATAACTGCCTCAAATGATCCTCTACACACATCTGTCAACCTACGAGGATCAGAATGATAGGCTAACCTCTAATCCAGCTGTACTGACTAGGAAGGGGACATTACAGTCTGCCCTCCCTGAAATTGCTTGTCCTCAAGCAATCTCAACTCCGGATGCTGTAAAATCTCCTCGGACTCCCATGTAGCATCCTCAACTAGCAAATCTCTCCACTTGATCAGATATTCCCTGATCACCCACCTCCAAAGATGTCTCTCTCTCATCTCGAGGATGGCCTCAGGTACTAATATCAATTTCCCCTCATCATCAAGGGGTGGCAGAATTGGAGAGGGTATCACATGCTGACCCAATGCCTTCTTCAGGCGAGAAACGTGAAACACGTTGTGAACCCTACTATCTGCTGGTAAATCCAACTCATATGCAACCTCGCCCACTCGTCTGATAACCCGAAATGGACCATAGTAACGAGGTTTCAATTTCTCTACCCCACTCTTCCGCAGAGTAGACTGACGATATGGCTGTAGCATGAGATACACTATGTCACCCACTGCAAAAGAACGCTCAACCCTCTTCTGATCAGCATACTGCTTCTGCTGATTCTGTGCCCGCTGGATATTGTCTCTGAGAGACCTCAAAATGTCCTGCTGACTCTGCATCATATCTCCTGCGCTAGGCACTCTGCTATCACTCAATATCAAATCCAAAAGGTTGGGCGCCTCATACCCGTACAATGCCATGAAGGGCGTCATCTGTATAGTCATGTGGTGAGTAGAGTTATAACAATATGCACAGAGGTATATCCACCTCACCCAAGCTCTCTGCTGTCCAGCTATGTAATTGCGCAGATAACCTTCCACCCACTTATTGACAATTTATGTCTGTCCATCTGTCTGTGGATGGTAGCTGGTACTCGGTGTCAGTTTGGTCCCACAGAGCCTGAACAATTCCTGCCAAAAGTTGTTCATGAACCGACTGTCTCTATCGCTGACTATCGTTTGAGGCAACCCATGTAGCCGGAATACCTCTCTGAAGAAGAGCTCTGCAGTCTGCGATGTCGTGAAGGTAGTAGTGATCGGGAAGAAGTGTGCATATTTGGTCAACCGATCAACAACTATGTAAATGCAATCTTTACCTTGGGCTTTCGGCAAACCCGTGATAAAGTCCATCGATAAACACTCCCACTTCCTATCAGGTATCGGAAGTGGCTGAAGCAATCCAGCAGGATATGTGTGTTCCTATTTGTTCTGCTCGCAAACAGAACACTCTCGAACGTATTGAAGAACATCAGTCTTTAACCCTTTCCAAGTAAACCGTTCCCGAACCAGCTTATATGTTTTGAAGTACCCGGGATGGCCTGCCATAGGAAGATCATGAAAGGCTCTCAGAACTGTATCCCTGAACTCTGAATCAGGAATCAGAAAAATCCGCCCCTTGTAAATGATCAAGTCATTCACAACGGTGTACCTGCTATTCTGCTCTGTCCCATCAACAATGCTAGAAGCCCATGGGTTCTTAGCATACTCAGTAATGATCCTGTGCCTCCAATCCTCAGAAATATGTGCCATAGCATTCAACTAAGGTCTGCGAGATAAGGCGTCAGCTACAACATTCTGCTTCCCCTTAATGAAAGTGATATCAAAGTCATACGACTGCAGTTTGCTGACCCATTTTTGTTGTCTCTCATTCAGGTCTCGCTGTCCAAGGAAATGTTTCAGGCTGTTGTGGTTTGTACGCACACTGAACTTGCTGCCTACCAAGTACTGCCTGAACTTAGCCAGAGCATGCATAATGGCTAACATTTCCTTGTCATAGATACTGTAAAACCTCTCAGAACCCCTAAGCTTCCTGCTCTCAAAAGCAATAGGGTGCCTCTCCTGCATCAAAACAGCACCAATGCCCTCTCCTGAAGCATCGCAAAACAAATCAAATGACTTTGTAAAGTCAAGTAATGCTAGCACTGGACACGAAGTCATGATCACCTTAAACCTGTCAAAGCACTCCTGAGCCTGTGGTGACCAAGTAAAAGCCCCTTTCTTTGTCAAATCAGTAAGGGGTGCGGCGTGACATGAGAACCCACTAACAAATCTCCTGTAAAAAGCACACAACCGAATGAATCCTCTGAGCTATGTAAGGTTCTCAGGTACTGGCCACTCAACTATAGCTCAGACCTTCTTAGGGTCCATACTAACTCCCTTGGCACTGATGATGTGCCCAAGATACAATAACTCTGCCATGCCTAGCTCACACTTGGATTCCTTGGCATAAAAGGATTCCTCAGCCAAGATACCCAAAACTATATCCAAGTGAACTAAATGCTCCTCCCATGACCTACTATACACCAGGATGTCATCGAAGAAGACCAATACAAATCTCCGCAGCTGAGAACTAAATACCCTGTTCATCGTAGCCTGAAAGGTGGCAGGTGCATTGGTTAGACCGAAAGGCATAACCAAGAACTCGAAGTGACCGCAATGGCACCTGAAAGCGGTTTTCTCAATGTCCTGCTCCCTCATCTGAATCTGGTGGTACCCGGATCTCAAGTCAATCTTCGTAAAGAACATAGCACCGTGCAACTCATCTCAACTCATCGATGCGTGGTATCGGATACCTGTTCTTAATTGTCCTCTTATTGAGCTAGCGGTAATCTATGCACATCCGAAGTGATCCATCCTTCTTCACCAATACAACCGATGAAGCAAAAGGTGACTTGCTAGGTCTAATATGCCCCATAGCCAATAACTCATTGATGGTCTTCTCTATCTCATCCTTGAGTCATTTCGGATGCCTGTAGGGTGTAATCATAATGGGCTTTGCGCCCTCCTCCAACTTGATAATATGCTCAGTGCCTCTGTCTGGAGGTCTACCAGGTGGAATGTCGCTAAACATTTTGGAGTGTTTAGTCCTTAGTATATGAATGTCTGGATGGTACTCACCCTTCTACTGCTCCTGCTGTGCTGGCAATAACATACACTCTGCAGCCCAATCAACCATATCATGACGAATGAGTCTCTCCATCCGCCTGTACAAAACCATCCTCAGATTACTGTCTCTAATGGCTTTGATGACATGAGGTTTCCCATTAACCTTGAACTTCATCTCCATGTCTCGTAGATTGAGTGTGAACTCACCTAAATCGTGAAGCCATCCCATCCCTAACACCACATCAGTATCTCCCATATTAACAACATAGAATTCAGTCTTGAACTCATAGTTGTTCAACCGCATCGGAAGGTCAGTTATCTTTCTATCACACTTGAAGGTGTACCCATCAACCACCTTGACTCGAATACCCTCAAACTCCTCTGTCTGTATACCACGTCTCTCCACCAACCGTGTATCTATGAAATTATGAGTGGCACCAGTGTCAAGTAGAGTAATTACCTTCTGACCTGCTAGGAGCCCACGAAGTCTAAACGATCCATCTCTCTGAAGACTAGTCAAATGTGCCTCTTGTAGCTTCCTCCATTTTCACCATCATTTTCAGACCTCTCATCATCTAAATGCTCAGAATCAGCTTGCTGGTCTGACAGATCAGAATGCTCTTCCCCCTCATAAAACTACTCCATCTGGTTATTTTTCACCTTAGGACGAAGAGGGCATACATGTTTATCATCATAGGGTGCCTTGCACCAAAAACATAATTTTTTCTTTCGTAAATCATTTAGTGTTTCTCTGTCAAATGGTGGTGCATTTTGTCTCCTAGGATCAGGTGGATCCCTCTTCCTGTCAAATGGCTTATTCCTGTCAAATGACCTATTAGGCCTCATGTAGGGTGTCGAGCCAGAATTGAACTTACTGCGAGGTGCTGCAAGCTCCATGTTTCATGCCTTCCTCATGGCCTCCTGAAGAGTAGGGGGATCAAATGCCTTGACCCAACCTCTCATAGGCTCCATCAAACCCTCGACGAAGAGAATAACAAGTCTCCGTTCTGAAATGCCTGTCACCATGACTGCAACCCTCTGAAATTCACCGACATAAGCATCCAAACTACCTGTCTGTCTGAGCTGAGCTAGCTCCCTGAAGTAGAGTTCTGGATCCTTCTTGTCGAAACGCTCCTTCTTGTCAAAACGCTCTATGAGCCTGCTAGTGAACTCCTGGTAAGTAGTGACTGCATGATGGCCAAGTGTGTACATGCCATGATGCCACCAATCATGCGCCAACCCATCAAGATGCAAAGTAGCAAACTTAATGGCCTCGTCCTCCTGCATAGGTCTCAGTGATAGATAATTGTCCAACTTCTGGACCCAAGACCTCGCTGAACTCTTATCAGACCCGTCAAAGTATGGCAAGGTGATTTTGCTAACTGCATACTGTAAATCCCTGTTCACCTGTGACTGTGGCTGTGGCTGCTAGTGCTGAGGAGCTCTGCGGTCAAATCTACCTCCCCCTCTAGGTTTATGCACATCCATAAACTCATGAAAAGACAACGCCTGCCTGATCTCAAGTGCTAATGATAGATACTCACCATGAAATCTAGTCACATCCGCCACTGACATGCCATTGTGTGGCTAAAACTCCTAATGATGCCCTTGCGGCTCTGCCTCCGAAGTCGAAGGTGGAGTCTCTCTAGATATGAATGTAGGTTGTCCAGGCCTACGCTCATGATAGATCGGTGATGAATGCCGTGGTGTTGATGCCAAAGGCTGGTCCACGCCTGCAGTCCTGCTCGACTGTCCGATCTGGATATAGTGCGGCTGGGATGGAGTATACTGTCTAATAGTGCCCATCAACTGGGACATTGTGTCCATCATATTATCGTGCCTGCGCCTAAACTCCTCATCCGTAGTATCACCTTTTGCATGCGCTTTCATTAAATCCCTAAGTGTCTCTGCAGGGATCTCGCGATCTGCCATCAGTGTTGTGACACTGTTTTCACTGCTGTTGGAGCTAGATCTGTGAATACCCAATACTCCTGATACTGTCTCACCTTCAAGAATAGGTGGACCTGTCCAATCCTCAACTCTGCCTGTTCCTATACCCTTAGTATAGTGAATGATGTCTCTACTCATGAAAAAACATCCAAAAAGCACTCTGTTTACTAAAAAAGCAACTGAAAAAGCACAGGATGGCAGGAAAACTGTGCTCTGATACCACTGTAAGAGACCAGGTGTCTCTCAACCCAACCACTGACGGAAAATGTAAGTTTTTTTGTTGTTTTCGATATTTTATGATTTTTTGATGGTTTTTGCAGCAATAAGGTAATTGCGATTTTGAGAAATAAATACAAATAAATTCATAAATAAATAACAATGCATCAAATAACTCCCAGAGCAATGGCAGATGATTTTATTATCATTATTGAACAACTACAATGCTATCCCGGTAACAGAAGAAGTAATGAATGATATTTTTTAGAAGAACCTGATTATTGCTTGCAGCTGCCTGAAAGAATGGAAGAAATGTACGGCCCAGCTAGTTATTAACTTCTCCTCACAAATAAAGGCCGAAATAGAATCTCCTTGCCTGTGCGTCCAAGATGATGAAGACTGGAGGCTGAAATGATAGGCGTTTGGGTTTCCAGAAGAAAGACGTCCTTACAACAGCAAGTACGGCCTATCAGCAGCATTAAACACAGCCGTACCTTTTCTTGGGAAATGCACCAGATGCCAGTCAATGATAATCTCAGAAGATCGATTCTTCCTGATGAACAATAGAACCAAATACTGAATATAAAACTTCACTGTAAGCTCTGTATGACTTCTGGATAAAGCCACGCTGATGGACAAGCTTCAACTGGTATTTCACAGCCTCAGTATGCCAGATCCTGAAGAGGGAACGTTCTTCAAAATCGAATGTCTGCAGAAACCCTAGTTTCACAAACCCCAATGCTCAGAGAGAGAATAAGACAAATTTGAATAATCATAAACATAATGAGTTCGATTTGTCTTGGCAGTATATATACCTCCTTTCAAGAATTCGACCCAAGGCATCTTTTAATAATCATTTAAATAAATGATTAATTTCGTCCTTTTTGACTTAGGACAATTATTTTATAAATGGCATCCCATTTTGATTAATAATCAAATGCTCATTTAATTATTATTTTAACTCCTCTTTTATAAAGTATTAAATACTTTATAATTCGCCACTTAATAATTTTAATATTTCATTAAAATGACTTTATATCATAAAGTCAAATTAATAACTTTTTAATAAAGATTAAATGCCCAAGTAAACACTGTTTGTTCATCAGATCATCAAACTGGGTCGAAACTGAGCTGACCAACTGAACCAGGTCCCTTGCTAAAAATAGCAACTCCTGCCTGCCTGACTTACTATAAATAGTAAGTATCTGTAAATCACTCTGGAAACATCTGCTAGGGCCCAAACCTAAATCAACTGAAGGAGTAATGTTCCCTAACACCGTATAACTACCTCAAATGATCCTCTACACACATCTGTCAGCCTACGAGGATCAGAATGATAGGCTAACCTCTAATCCAGCTGTAATGACTAGGAAGGGGACATTACATGAGGTTTGGCAGACAGAGAGCAACATTTTCATCTCCCAGTCCAAGTATGCTCGAAGTCTTCTGGATAAGTTTTGAATGCAGGATTGCAAACCTGCCTCCACACCCATGGAAAAAGGGCTTAAGTTGTCAGCTAAGTCTGATTCACCTGTGGTAGATGAAACATTGTTCACGCAACTAGTGGGCAGCCTCATCTATCTCGCTGCCACTAGACCTAACTTGAGTTTTGCAGTGAGCTACATATCACGCTTCATGATAGCCCCCAAGGCTGATCATTGGGTAGCAGCGAAGCGTGTGCTACGTTATGTGAAGGGTACTACTGATTTTGGACTCTTGTACACTCGGAGTCACGATCCTACACTCAGTGGGTTCACAGATTCAGATTGGGCAAGTTCAGTTAATGACAGAAAATCAACATCTGGGTATGTGTTCAGTTTGGGATCTGGTGTAGTCACATGAACTAGTAAGAAGCAGCAGGCAGTGGCTCTCTCCTCGACAGAAGCAGAGTATCGGGGAGCAGTAAAAGCAGCATGTGAGGCAGTTTGGCTTCGCCGGATGCTTGCAGATATGCAAATGTCTCAAGCAGGTCCGACTCCCTTGTTCTGTGATAATCAGGGAGTTCTCAAACTTGCCAAGAATCCAGTCTTCCATGAGCGAACCAAGCATGTGGAAACTCATTGTCATTTCATTCGGAAGCTGGTTGAAGACGGATCAGTTCAGTTGCTGTATATTTCGACAAAGGACCAGACAG
The DNA here is from genome assembly GCA_007258455.2 of Sequoia sempervirens. NCBI lineage: Eukaryota > Viridiplantae > Streptophyta > Pinopsida > Cupressales > Cupressaceae > Sequoia > Sequoia sempervirens. The sequence continues at coordinate 49,527 of VDFB02382960.1, forward strand.
CAGACATTCTCACCAAGTCGCTCAGTCCAGATAAGTTTGTAAAATTCAGGGGGCATCTTGGTGTAGTTGATAGATTGAGCATTAAGGGAGGGTATTAAAATAATATTCTTTATTTATTTATTAATGCTCAACTATGTAAAATATTGTAAAATGTCTAGATAAGCTCGTCTCTATTGTCCGAGATCTTATCTGAAGTTTCTTTTAGAAACTTCCTGCTTTTTCTTGAGATAAGATCATGTTCGATCTTATCCTTGTACATTTTGTAATCTATTTATTGAGCACATTGCTCTCGTAAATATCATTGAATATTTTACCAATTACCTGTGTAATAGCAACAAGTAGCTCAAATGCATGAAGATGATCAAATTGGTGTCTAGAAGCTCAAGAATCGCCAAAGAGATGAAGTGAATAAGTAAGATAGGCATTTGAAGATCAAAATGGGAGGAAAAGAGCCGTTTTCGGGTCAGTTGGTTGATACAGAGGCGTTACATTTCATCCTCAATGAGAAGTGTAACGTCCCTACGAACTCTAGAGGCAAGAATATGTCAGGGACGGCAACGCATTACGCAAACGTCTACACACCGCGCTCGCGTCCCCGACAAAAATTCCCCCACCGACACAAAAGACAAGCGCCAAGTGGATACATTGCAGATGGATGATGTGGAATTATCTAGTTAGGTTTGATTTTCTAAGGTGGAGGGATATAAAAGGGGAATTTGCAATAGGGGTGCAAATTCACTCCTATACACAACTAAGGCTTGCTCAACTGATAAGATTCCTTGATTACCCTTCCTTTGCAAGTCCTGATTATAAGGTCTACCACCCCTGTGTGGTCTATGCTTCATCCTAAGATCCATGTAGTCATTGAAAGACATTTCACCCCAAAAATCAACACCTGAATCCCTCCAATCTTGTAAGATCTGATCATGCAACTCCTATTGTGTGAGTTCATTTTCAATTTGAGGGTTATTCCTCAGAAGAAAATTAGGCACTAAAGGCCTAGAGTTGGCTGTTACAATCCCCGTACGGTGATTTGCAGCTCGGTTATTAACTGAACCATCACCATTTCCATTGTTTCTTTCATGCCCATTGTTCCCAACATTGTTGTTATTTCTCTCAAAATGTTGGGTCATTAAGGTACACATTTGAGCTATATTTTGTTGCAACTCACGCTGCCCTCTAGCAAGATCAATTAAAATGTCAGTTGTTCTTGGTTTCCCATGGTCTCTATATTCTTTGTCACTCATATCTACTTCAACCCCTTTCAACACCTGCAAATATATTTGTTTTTGGTGGTCCTTCAAGGTTTGGATTTGATCTATTTCTCCTTAGGTAATATTGATATGTTTTAGGTTGCATTACTCATTCCAATGACCCATAAACTATTCATTCACACACAACCCTCCAAGATGGCAAGATACTCTACTCTAATACCACTATAATATGCACCCCATTTGCTATTGTGTAAAAACGGTCTGAAAATGAACTGTGAACAGCAACCTGTGACTTCGTAAATAATTGTAAACTCCTCCAAAAACCTATTGCTCTACCGTAAACTTGCTTGTTGAATGTTCACCACACATACCTGTGAGTTCGTAAATAATTGTAAACTCCTCCAAAAACCTGTTGCTCTACCCTAAACTTGCTTGTTGAATGTTCACCACACATATGCACCCCAAAAGACACCAAAACCCTGCTCAAACCCTAGGCGCCTTGCCTAGGAATTCCCACTCCCTCCTTAAACTTGTATGGCCACTCCAAAATGGTATGTCCAACAAAAAAGGAAGATTTTTCTATTTTATTGAGCCCTCAAACTCATTGTTCAAACCCTTCAAATTTGCTCATAAAATTTCCCTTGAAGCCCCGAAGAAGAATACCAAAAATCTATAACAATATAGCTCCTATGTGATTCCTAGATGAAACCACCTATAAATCCACCAGGAAAGATCTCACTTTTGAAATGGATGTCCTTTGTGAAGGTTTTCGTCCTCACGAAGCCTTGGTAGAACATTGTTCAATTTGCGGTATTTCTTCATTCAAATTCTCAAGCATATCCCCAAATGAGCCCAAAACTCTTTTTATAACATTTTTGATAGTTTTTCAGAAAATATCATATAAAATCACTTTATAAATTAAGCAAGCCTTATTACTCCAAAAAGTGATTTATATTATTATTTAACCATTTCCAACACCAAAAATCACTTTATCAACGTCTAACATTTAAAACTTTCAATTCTCGTTCCAATGAGCTATTATACTAAGGTGCCATTAAATTATTTTAATAAAATTAGAAACCTTAGTAAAAATAATTAAATTATAGTTCATTAATTCCGATTTGAAGAAACTGTCGAAAAGCATCAAGATTGAAATCTGAATACACTAGAGTGATACCAATGAATAATGAGAATCGGACCTAATCGAGTGACTTACTATAAATAGATGCTCTCTCCAAGAATCTTGGAGAGCACACTAGAAGGTGAAAATAACTTTAGAAAGTGACATCTGAGTCCTTGTTGTACCCAAAACCAAAATTTTTGCTTCACTAAGGCATTTTGCTTAATTGAGTCTTAATCTTGTTAAAGTGATGTCAGAAGGTCGTTTTTGGGCTTTTCAAATATGGAGTTGGTGTCAGTGTTATGTCAATCTGTTACTGAAGAGATTTAAGAAAAATGAAAATCTGAAGGAAAAACATCAAAATTTTCTATCTCTGGAGAGGGGAGCACATTCTCAAATAGGCGCCCTATCTTTTAGGGGCCCATATCCTGTTTTTAGGGTTTGTCACCTCTAGCAGACATTTGTCCGTTATCACATTAGCTTCGCAGTGAGCTATCAAGCTTGTCAAACGGACCTGTTTTGCTCAAGTTATGGAAGATATAGCGCAAAACAAGGCGAAAGCAAGAATTGGCTAACACTGGAGAAAAGCGCAGCTTTTGAAGAAGGCGCCCATCTTTTTGAGGTGTTAAATGAAGGTTTTTGACTAAATGCCACCCAAGATGTTTATCTCACTTTTGTTCGAGCTTCGCGACGCATCCGTCAATGGGTGAATTTGAGTTGCTGAAGTGCCTGAACCTGAGGTCAAACCTGGGGTCAAATCTTAGTCAAAATATCAGAGGAAAAAGCAAAAGAGCACATTTTGAGAAAGGCGCTTAAGCTTTTCAAGCCTTTAATGCCTTCTTTTTGATGATCTCAGATATTCAATTTGTCCGTGTTACTTTCAGCTTTCCGTTGCCTGTCTCCGTCAGATCAGAAGATGACTCAACAGCTTGTAGTCGGAGTTTTTATATTATTTTTGATCATTTCCAGAAATGGTTGTCTGGAATGAAAAGAGCAACTTTTCAAAAAGGCGCCCTTGTTTTTCACCCCTCAGATGATGTTTTCTTGGGAAATGTGCCTTTGCAGCTGTCATGCAGAATGAGGTCAGCTCCGCAGTGAACCTGAGATCCAGTCCTGAAAGTTGGTAAAATAGAAGTTATGAAGGATTTATTTTTCCCTTCGTTCGAAATGCAGAAGTCGACATTTGACTAAGTCTGAGAAAAAGCGCAGCTTTTGGAAAAGGCGCTTGGATTTTTGAGCCTTTAGATGTCAGTTTTATGGTCGGTAGTCTCAAGATATCTTTTGATCAGTTTTCACTCAGCTTTGCAATGCACCTGTCAGCCAGCCAATCGGAGAAGTCAGTCAACCAGTGTCAGAGGATGAACAGAGGTCCCGGCAGAGGTTTTAGCTTAATTTTCATAAAATTTGGCTAAGTTTGGAATTCGCTTGAGAGTTCAAAGTTGAATTTTCGAAAGTGAGTTGAATGGACGCCTTAACTGGAGTTCTGACTGCAGTTAGACTAAACGTTTTTTGGGTTGTCATCTTCAGTTCTTATATTGGCATGTTGAGTGATCTTTCAGTTTGCATGTCGAGTTAACTAGTTTGCATGTTCAGTTAACTGCTTTGCATGTTGAGTTAACTTGATTGCATGTTCACTTATGAAATATGCTAACCAATTTTTTTTTCGATGAATTAACACACATAACCAGCACTTAATCAACTCGGTTAGCATTAGCTCCAAATAGAAATCTGAACTTGAAATGAAAACTACTCAACGTCAAGAATGTGCACTCAAGATCCCACTGAGGGCAAGGTGCTAACATATGACGGAGTGTTGCATTTGAAAACTAGAAACTGATAGGCGGATAACCAGCCATGAAAAGCATTTCCTCACTACCACCAAACAGTGGGGGGAAAAGATTACAATTAAAACAATTCATCCGCTGCGGCGGGCATCCACAGAGTGGTGGGAATACTCCACTTATTCAGTGGGTGAGTTTACAACAAGTATTAGGCAGCAAGCCAGCCTTTAAATCCACTCTTCCACTTATTAACGTGGGGGGAATACTGTCCACACAACCACTTATAACGTGGGGGGAAATTACAAACAAGATATAAGTTTATTCTAAAACTCAACCACTCAATTGTGGGAGTGTAAAACAGATATAAAATTGCAACAAGTAAAGGAAGAGCTGTTAGTACTACTAACTAGCTTTACAAAGAATAAGAACAGCTGCAAATAGAATAGATAATCTTCCAAGAACATTAAACAGTTAGAGTATCACTTCCTCTAACATTTACAATGATATAAGATGAAGAATTGAAACTCAAACCAGCATTATATCAAAAACTAACAAGTCTGATATAAAAATCTGCAATCTGGAAATGTCTATCAGCAAACAGCAAACTCATAAAAATGATCACAACTCCTTCAATATACCTCTGAATTGAATGAAACGAAATGCAAAGTCTCTTTGGAGGATAGGCGCCCAAACTCAAACCACAAAACTGCATCAAAACTCATGATATTATTTTGCACGAATCCCAAAGCACTCTCAAGATGGTACGGCCCTCAAGAGGGGCGATTTCTCTTGCTAAAAATCAAATACTTGGAATTAAATTCTGAAATTCTCCAAATATGATCGCCATTAGCATAGAATTGCAAGGATCAAATACCCATAACCAAAATAAATTCACATCAAAAGCTGTAAATGAAAAACACCTTCAGCTGTGTATACATCAGCAACATTAAAACTGAAATTCTCACCAAAATTCACCAACTTTGAAGCACAATCTGCTAGTCTGATTGAGAAGCAGCAATAAGACCAACTAGGTGTTGTCTTTCAAACACGAAATTGGATTGGAACTAGGAGGTAAGCATCCCTCGAAGTATTAAACAAGTTGTCATTTTGACAGCATAACATTAGCATAAACATTGGATAATCAGCTCTTCAAACAGCAGCAATATATAAGCTTTTGTTGGCAAATGAAGCAACAAGAACTCTTCAAATTCCAAGAAGTTGAATCACTTCAACTTCCAAAAAGGATGCCACCTTTTTGCCTTTTACTTTTTGAAATAATAAAATATCATTCAACTTCCCCTTTAGGCATCCATTTCATATTGCAACAATAAAGCATTTATTAAATAATTAAATGCTCACTTGACCCCTTAATGTCCCCTTCTTTAAAACAACTTGAAGTCATCAAGCCTAGGTGTGGGGTACAACTTCAAGACATGAAAATTGACTAAGTCTGAAACTCAGTCAAAGGAGAAAACCAAACCCAAAGCCAAGCTGAGGCCGATGGATAACAAGATGACTTGAGTTGAGCTGCTGATGATACCCTGCCAAAATTAGACTTACTAAAATAGCCAAAAAATAGTAAGTTTACCTCAAAACCAACGAAAGCAGAACTGAGCTGGAAGCAAGACTTAATGAAAGCTGACAACTGAACCACTGCCAAAATTAGTATTTACTAAAAATAGTAAATACCTAGAAATGCCACAAACCTCCAAGCAAGGAAACCCTAATTTCACTTTTGATCAACCTACGGATTTCCGGAAATAGGCTATCAGTCAAAGAAGAGCGTATGGCCAAAATGGGGACATTACAGTCCGCCCTTCCCAAAATTGCTTGTCCTCAAGCAATGCCACAACACTCCAAACTGATCCCACCAAACATATAGGATCCCGGGGTCCCATGTCCATCTCTGAAAAACCCCACCATGCTGATGCTGCTCTACTCTGATCATACAAATGAAATCATTGCACCAAAACTGCACTAACCATCCTTGCAACCTCAAAGTGATAACATGCCTGAAATTCAAGTCGAACAACATAGAAGGAATTGAATCAAAATCTAGCAGCGTCTCATGCTCAATAAACTCTGAGGAATTAACATCTGCAATGTCAATGTCAATCACCATTCTGAGAACAAAGAAGAATAATCTAAACAACTCAAAAATATTCTCATCAACATCACTCCTCAAAGCATCAAACCAAATCACAACAGCAAATGTGATTCCATCATAGCTATTTGCAAAGGAAAAAACAGCTCTTTGCCAAGTCATAGCAACTGCATCCTCAAAGCTCCTTAAGGATGTATAATGCCTCCTCTGAGTAATTCTGACATATTCAAGAAAAACTCTGAAAACTTCCACCAATCTCTCCCCCAAAGTCTCAAAAAGTTGAACCAAATCAAGCAAAGGTTCGCTGCCCCAAATACTAGTGCAAGAGATTGTACAAAGAAAGCCACTAGAACATAACTTGAACACCATCCAATACTGATCTGAATCACTATGAAACATTATTACCCACTTTTGAAGCCAAAAATCATCACTAAAAGAGGTTGTGAAGAGGAAAAATGAATGTACCAGCTGCCTATGAAAACTGAAATGAACCACTCAAAGTCTGATTTTAGGAAAATCAGCATGCAAGGGGTTGTAGGATTGCTGCAAAACTGGAAATTAGCATCTATAATATCACAACTCATGCCCAAGGCTGGACACATCCTCTCAAGGAACTCCAACCCAAAATAAAAACATCCTTTGTTCAATATATCTTCCCAATCCATCGGTCGATGTGCAAAAAGAACCATCGAATGGTTAATAAGGATGGGGACAGCATCAAAGAATCTGAAAATTGAACCCGTATCTCTCCAATGATTCCTCTTTCCACTTGTAACAATCTCCATCAAGCCATGTTGAGGATCCCAAGCATGGATACCCAACTGGAAATGTTCCCCAATGCACCAAAAAGAGAACACCACAGTTCTCCAAGTGTTAATCAAAGCAATTTGCAAACTCAAGAAGTTAGTGTCTTCTTTGATAAACCCATGTAGCCCATCCATGAAAACATCAACATCAATGGAGCACAGAACAAATGTTGTCCATAATTCCCATTTCCCCAAAGGACTAGGGTGAGCCAAAACATCACTCAACCCAAGAGATAGATTGTTAAGAAGGTGAATTGCCTGTTTAGGTTCAACTTTCTCCCAAACTTCATGAGTAATAAGTTTGGAATCTTCACTCTTTGTTGCTGCAATGGAGTGACCAGCAACTACCAAGACTTGTTTTATTGACACCTTTAAGCCAATGTTGAAGAAATCTCCTTGAGTCCACACTTTCCATGTGAATACTTCATCCTTGATCCCACTTCTGCTTTCATTATCAAAATGCCCTTGATGATTACTACTCACAAAACATGGCACACTTTCATAGAAAATATCTATCACCTTATGATTATCCAAATCATGTGAAGATAATGGACTGTTGTTCTCAAAAATATTATCTTCATCCCTTTCGTTGGTGTCTTCATAGAATTCAAACTCATCTTTTTCAACTTGTGGATGCTCACCATTAGTTGCCGACCCACAAAGTGTAGCATGCTGAATACTACATTCATTATCCGTTAAAACATCTATCGCATAGCTGCAAACCATTCCTTCTTGTGGCAAAGTCTCTTCCCAACTCAAGAGTTCACACTCTTGATGTACTTTCCAATCACCATCAACATATGGGATCATCTTGGCATTACGCAATGTTTCATCATTATGGAGTTCATTTATTCCTTCAACTATTTGTTTGATCTCCATAATCCTTGTATTACCTTCTTGTTCCTTAAGGGTAGCTGCAATAGATGAATGATTTTCTGCTTTGTATAAAGAATGATGAGCTAAGGTAAAATCAAGGCAAAGCCTATCCATCTCTTCCTCCTTCTCTTGGTAGGCATCATAGGTCTCCTCTGCAAACTTAATAGCATTATCCCTATCTGAGAGCAAATGCAAATAATCTGACTTTATGGATTCCAATGCCTCTTTGATAGATTGCATCTTGGAAAGAGAGTCTCCATCTTTAACTCCATTTAGTTTCTCTTCAAATTGAAACTTCCAGCAAAGTTCCGCAATGAAGTGATATGTGTTATCAAATTTTGATAACACTTTAACAATCTTCTCTTCTGAAACCAATAAATTATCCTTCAAAACTTGCAGCTCTTTAGGCCCTTGATCCCAATCAGCAAAGAAGCTATGCTCATCAAACATCAATTTTTCTGATTTGTTTTCCTTGACATGATTTTCAAAATCAGCCTCCTTTCTAATCTTATCACTGCATATCTCCTGAATCGAAGGCTTGTCAACAACTTCTTCAAACAAATTAGTACCTCTATCTTGACCTTTCAAGTTCTCATACTCTTCTTGTGCGTAATTTTGAAAGGCATCCAAATCATTTGCTGATTTTAAAACATTCTTCTCTTCAACATAAGAAATCACTTTCTCATTAGCCATTGCTGCAACTTCTCCTCCAAAGATCACTTCATTACTTGCATTGCAAACTGATTTTTGAACTTCATCAGGATCAAAGGGGCATTTATCCCACTCCGGTTCTTTATCATACCTTGGTGACATCGCGCCCGGATCCCAAATGTGAAAGGTTTGATTGCAATGATCAATAGGAAAGAGATCATCATGCTCCTCTTGAACTATTGACTCTTTGAATGAGTCACTCCTCAACCCACTTGAACTGAAATCTTCATCTATAACTTTCTCCACAGATGTAGTTTGATAATCAAACCCACTACCACTCAAGTCACTAGCATTATATCCGATTAAAGAATCATCAAAGCTGGTTGCTTTGAATATTTTGTCATTTTTTTCTTCAATGAAATTATCTTGAGTAGATGTGTTGCTGATTTTATCATTAGTGCCCACATACATACCAAAAAAGTCTTCTTGGACACTTGTCAATAATTCTTCATATGGAATTGGCTCAGCATAAAGTAGAGAATTATCCTTCACTAAATCTTCAACAAGAGGAGATAAAAACACATCGGAATCACCATCAACAACCTCACTTTCGTAATGGTCATAGGCTGGTTCAAAGACACCATTAGTATTTGCTTCATCTTGCTCTTCTTCAACGTACTTATCCCACACAACTATTCCACCAGCATCTTTTGAGAAGCCATTTGTCTCGAGATCTTCATTGCTTGAATCCTTATTAGGACTCAAGACTGCTGTAATGATCTTCTTACCATAATAATCTTCATTATTTCCCATCCC
>VDFB02382961.1:0-68099 GCA_007258455.2 Sequoia sempervirens
TAATGGCTTATAAATTCTCTATTATATTAGTCACATTACATATTCTACCATTCCTACTTCACCTTCCTATCCCTCCCAATATCTTCCTATTTCCTCTTTTGCTACTTCATCTTTTACTTGTGGTTTATCTTTTCAACATTCTATTCATCTAACCAATACTCCCCCTCCCTATTCTTGACTTCAAATATTTATACTTATTCCTTTTCATGTATCACATGCTTCTATCACCCAACTCCTTTCCCTCACCCCTTCTAATTGGTACCTCACTCTTGCTTTGTTTACTTGTATATTGACACTCCTCATGTATTTTCCTTTGTATATTTTATTCCTTTTTAGCCTTCCATATTTACTTTCCCATTCCACCCCCATTTCATTATTCCTTCCCATAATTTTATCCCTCAAACATTTCCTATTCCTTCTACTCTTTCCACCTCATCCCCCTCTTTAATTTATCTTTCTTATGGTTGCTCTCATCTTCCTCCTTTTCCTTATTATACTCATATTGCCAACCAAATTATGCTTCAAATCATACACCATCTTCAAGCCATGTAACCAAAATTTTATTATCTTCCCTTTTCTTCTTGTAGAGAGGTAATGGTAGACCTACACCATAATCTCTCTCCCTTGATAGTCTTTCTCATCCTTTTCCTCCTACTTTTGTAGCTCCTCATTTCAAGATGTATAATGGAAAGGGGTGTCCTGTGGAGCATTTTGGCTCATTCAATGCTACATGCTTACATTTTTTATATGATATTATAGCTAAACTCATACTTCATGCGCTCAAAGATTATGCTTGAGCTATCATTGTAAAAAATGATTTTTTATTTATTTGAACATAATGATTAAAAATATCAAGACTATTAATTCTATTAAAGTTCAAGTTTATACCCCATACTATGAATGAAAGAGAAAAAGTAAAAAAATACCATCATATCACCCCAAGTGATACTAATGACATCCATGCAAATCCCTCTATTTATAAAAATAATAATATCATTATTGTTTTTTGACATGATAATGGAAGTAATGAAGATAGTGCAAAATTGAAATCCTGTACCTTCCCACTCCAAAAGTATGAGTTGATAATAAAGGCTTCTAAAAATTGTTTCTTGGAACTAGTTACTCTCAACTACCTTTAGGATTAGACATTAACGATAAAATTGAATTAGAGGCATTAATCAACATTGACTATAATGGAATAGAAATTATGTCAATGGCGTCTCGAGCTTCTCATGGAAACCCTACTCTGGCGGCGTCCCGTGCTTCTCTGGCGCTGAGTGTTGGCACTGGCGTTAGTGGCAGGGATGGCTCCCAGAATGTCGACGATGGAGCATCTACTGTGAAAGACTCTGGTACAAGGCCTGACAAAGGTCGTTGCAGGGGTGGCAACCATATGGCTATGGTCAGGTCTGTTGTGTGGATCCGGTTTGGGAGGGTGACAACATGAGGGTTCATCCCTGTCTCCAATGTAGTTTTAGTGGATCTGAAGGCGAAGATAGAAGAGGAAATAGAGGAGAATGTTTCTGAGCTTTCCGAGACTAGAGTGATTTTTCAATTCAAGGGATTTTGGCCTAACCTCCCTCAGCTGCACTCTTGGATTTCCAACGAATGGCAGCCTCTAATCTCTGGTAGAATTCTTATTTTCCCCATGGCTAAGGGGTTTTTTGTGGCTAAGTTTGACAATGCTTAGGACAAAAACATTATTCTTTGTGACAATTTTTTTAGCTAGGAGAATAAATTTATGTTGATGATTAAGCCTTGGCACGCTGATTTCAACCCTGCTTCTGAAACTTTTAGCAAGATTCCAATTTAGGTTCGACTGCCTTACCTTCCCCTCCACTTATGGATTGACCCCCTTTTGGAAGAAGTGGGTGATGTCCTAGGTTATTTTTTGTTGGTAGATGTTGCAACTTATGACTTACTTCATTCCACCTTTGCCCAAATTTTGGTTGAAATGGATGTTTCAAAAGGGCTGCCTGCTGAAATTTTAATTAAAACTTCTAAGGGTTCTTGGATCCAATCCTTGGACTATGAAGGGATTCCCTTCCACTGCAGAAGGTGTTTTAAAATAGGTCACGCTGCTGCACAATGTGGTTTCAAGAAAAATCGTTCAACTTCTTGGTGGAAAGGTGCCTCTCAACAACATTATACTGTTGAGAAGAAAGCTGATCAAAATAAGAGCTTTTCTAAGGTGTTTGCTTTAGAATCACAAGCTCGTGAGGTATCCCTTTCGAATGTCTCAATTGGTGGGGTGGCTGAAGCTGAACATCATGTTGAAACCCCTAAAGATCGTGAGGTTGGGTCTATGAGTGTAGATCAGAATAGGTGTTTTTCAGAGGTGGATGCTTCTGAATCACCGGGTCTTGGGATTCCCCCTCCGATCATCTCAAATGGCGGGGTCGCTAAGGCAACCCCTATTGAGTTAACGACTGTCATTTCAGGTGAAAGTGCTTCGGCTTCCCTATCTGGTGGCTCTTCAGAAAAGTCTTTATCTGTGTAAAGGAATCAAGATGTAACCCCTAATAATTTGGTTGTTGGCTTTCATCTTCTTGAAAGCAGTGAGCTGGCGTGGCATGGTAAGGTGGCGCAAGTGGAAGAAGGCTGGATCGTAGTTAAGGGAAAAAAATATAAATCCTCTAGGCCTTCTTTCGACATGACTCTTCGCTCCCACAAGAAAAGTGTAAAATGTAAATCTTAATTGGTCTTGTTTTGGAGCTGGTCTTTTTTGTTGGCTGCATGCTATCTTTTTTGCAGCCTTGCTCTTTTTTGTTAAAGGGTTCCGGATCCCTTCAAAATTTGTTTTTCCTTTATCAAAAACATTGACTATAACCCCTATCCTTCCAAGCTAATGATGTAGATTTTATTCTTGGTACCCAATCATTCATATTCCTTATTCAATTTTTTATGTCACCTTCATATTCACATAGTTTTTTGTCCATATTGCGTATTCATTCTTTCTATTTTTTCTCAAATGTCATGATGGATGTAGAAAATTATTTTTTTGTTAATGATAAATATTTCAAGGAATATTGAAAATAAAGCATCCATCATCTAATGGATAGGAAATAGATCTTGTAAACCTTAGGTATAGGTTCACATCCATTGTACTTGTAAATGTTTCAAAGTGACCATTAAGATCTTTTATCCTATTCCAAATAATCTATTAACTAGAGAAATTTAGTTTTGTTCTCAAAGAATAAAAGTTTTGGTATTCTCTTGACTAGCTTTTTTTAAAAGATATTTTGCTTGTTCCATGGTGTACCTTGATGTAATGCATACTTTCTCCAAACATGGATTTATTTTTTACCAAATACTCACACAACTTGAAGATATTTTTTTCACTTGTATGATCATAGCTATTTGTTCTTCCATTGTTGAAGGATTTGATTTAGATTATTTTAGAAACTTGTAATTGTTGATCTCTACAATTTTTTATTTTGTGAATATTGTGTATGCTTTTGTGTGGTATTTTCATGTGATTATTAGCTTGAAATTTTATTTCAGTGATCTAATATAATGTTAGGAAGGTGACCATGATCAAGTTAATGACTTTGTCATCAAATTTCAATTATTGTCAATGAAAATTCACTATAATTTTCCTAACAATAAGATTCAACATCTCTTTGTCAATAATTTTCTCCTACTAATTAAAGACAATGTCTTGTTCAACTACTATGCTTCATTTTCCCACCTTTGTTCCAATCTCCAATATTATGTGACCAAGATTTTAGATATAAATCTCGTCTTATAATCCCTCTTATTTGTCTCCCCACTATTCTTCCACATTCTATTCCAATTTCTTTGAACTACCCTCAACAAAAATACAATCTACCCTTTCCTTCTCCAAACCAAAAATGAACCTAACATCAATCATGTTTAGCCTTCTTCTTCCTCTTCTCATCCAATTTAATTTAAATATCAAACCACTCTTCATTTAACTCATTTAGTAGGCCCCTTGAATTTTACTCTAAACCAAGTTGTTGTCGATAACATTATTACCCTTCCTCCTATATGCTCTTTAGATACTTCTCCCCCCCTTCAAGGAGGTATGATTATAAGGCCTTATACTAACACCATTGTTTCCAAGGCCATGATACTAAAAATGTATGGGGTTATGATACAAGGTACAAGAAAATTGATAATAGCATTATTCATGTTGAGGGCCACAATGATAAAGGTAATAATTTTGTAGATCATCCTAACCCTAATTTTTGGATTGTTACTAACCCATCCCATCAAGATAATCAATCAAATAATATAGATCACATGGTATAAAATCCAAATTTTTGGATTGTTAGTAACCCATCCCCTCAAAATAATCAATCGAATCATATAGATCACATGGTATAAAATCCATCCCCCTCTTCTATTTAGTTTAATTTTCTTATCCTTTTACCCCACCTCCAATATTATCCCCTATGAATTTCCTTTTTTTGAGTTGGATAATCTTTTAAACATGACTAATTGTTTTTCTCCCACTTATTACGTTCCATTATTTTGAGATTCCTACAAATGGTTATCATGAATTTCAATTGAAGTATTTTTAAACTCAAGGATCACTCATGGTTTCCTTATGAATATGATATGATCCTTTAGTGTAGTTACAAAGCCTTTATAATAACCACTTCCATTAGGAAACTTAAATGTAACATCTAGTGTAGAATTGAAATGTTATAATGATACTATTATTAACACCTTGAGATGCTTGATTTTTCCTATTCAGGTAGTTCCAAATTAATTAATCTCTACTCTTATTCCTAGCTTAGACTATTTCAACATTTTTCTAGGTTGTCCTTTGGTTGAATAGAGCCAAGTCGTGCCTCAAATTTGTTCATAACAATGAGGTGGCCACTATTCCACACCATGAGTATCAACCATTATTCAAATTCAAAAGATTCATCTTATATTCCTTTCTCACTAACAAATAGGCATGCCTTATGAACATCATGATACCCCTTTTGGGTTGTGTAAATATTTTAAAGAACAAGTTTGCATCCATGCTAGTAATACACTACTTTTTTCTCATCTTTCTAAGCCCCTTATTTGATTATTGCATAGAATTTATTCTCCTCCTTATCCACTCAAGTGAGATAAATTTCCACTCCTCACCCATCCATACCCATAGTCACTTCTACTTATCTCCATACAAATACTAATACCACCACTCATCCTTCTACACCTAACATTGCCCCTCTTATTAAAATACCAAAATATTAGCATTCACCACCACCAAAAAAAAACATTTTTTCTTTTTGCTATTATCTCTAACCTACTATCCCTCAAAATCAATCTAAAGCTTCCTTTCCTTCTTGTTCCTTCTTTTCTACCCAATCCGCTGACTTCTCACATAATTCCCCTTTCTTTGCATTTTGTTTTTTGGAATGTAATGCCATTCTTGAAGATTCCCTCAACCTATTTCTAATATTCATGATCTTGCTATTGCTTCTGCTTCTATATCTCCTCTTGTACCTATAACGACTATGGAGCCTCTTCCTTCTCACGAGAAATCTCTATTTTATTACATGGTCAAAATTCCTCTTCTCTTACTTATTTACACCTAGCTCACTTTGTCCTTTTGATCCTCTTCTTACTCTTTCTCCTCCTATTATGGCTCACTTAGTAACTTTGTCACCAAATCATTTTGACAATGATGATTACCTTGTTGATGAGTAGTATGATTCTATTATTGGTTGATTTCCTTTTTCTTTCTTCCTTTTGTTTGTTTTATTTGTGTTTTTTTCCCTCCTCATGGATGACTCATGACACCCTTGTAGGTGCATACTAACATGTAAGAGGAAGATCCATCTATTCAATAATACATAAATGTTGATTTCTTAGCATTTCTATTTGAACTATAGTTCCTTTATGTTTACTTTTCATTCCTTCTCATCTCGCTTTTGATATCTATTCATTTTGGGGATAACATAATGCTTTAAGGCTCTAGTGCATCCTTCATGAACTAACTCAAAGTTCTAGGTATCCTTTTCACACTTCATCTATTTCTATGTTACCTCTCATATGAAATATTATTATGTTGTTATATTCATTATCATAATTTTCATCTTCATGAAATTTTGGGGATGATGCAAAGTCCTAAGGTAATTATTTTCTTTTTCATACCAAAATATTATGTCTATCCATCCTATTTATTATACCAACCTCATTATCTCCTATTTATAACTTTGTATTTTGTTGTTCTCTGGGTAGAGGTGGTGATGAACTATCATGTTGGTCATAATAAAATCACCTTCCCATGACTAATCCCATACTTAGATTCCTCTGTTTTCAATTTGTTCATTTATATAAGCACCTTTCTCCTTGCTCTTTCTCTTATGCTATTACATTCTCCATATTTCCTCTTTGTATTCTCCTTGTATAATACATTCCTATTTCATTAGCCTATTTCTAGATGCTCTCCTTATACACTACATTATACATGTCCTTACTTATTTCGTATGTTAATTATTTCCTTCAATTACTCTTTTATTGTCTCCCATATTTAGATTCCCTTACCACATGCTCCTATTATTATAGTCTTACAATTTTTTTCAAAATTTCCTTGTATATTTATTTCATGTACGATCCTTATGTTCCCATGCTTGCTTTACTTTGCATGTTAAATTTCTCTCACTAATTTAATTCCCATGTTATTCATCTTGATATTTTTCTCTATGTACTATCCATACATGCTTGGACTTATTACACTATTTTGATATATTTTCATACCTCCACTACTCCAATTTCATGTCATACTTTTTATTTTCCATGATACTCTACTTTATTTCCACTCTTCTCTACAATGAAATAATAATTCTCTAATTTGAAATTATTTATTCACCCCCTTGAACCTTATGATATTCTTGACATTAAAAATATCTTATCTCTCAATGCTCATTATTTTTCTCTTTTCCCTATCCTTGGGAGAAACTATATGATTACATGCTTGGAAGGCATCACCTCACCTCATGTTCCCCTCATATACTCTCCCACACTTTGTTTTTCTCATTTATTATTATATCATACAATGTTGCCTACTTCTATTTAATTTTTCTTTTCCTTTCACTTGGGGGAAACTCTATGATTCCGTGCTCGTGGAAAAAATTATCTTCTTACTATTCTCTATCATGTATTTACATTATTCCTTACTTTACTTCTTTACTCCACTATATTGTCTCCTTTTGTATCTAATTAATTGAAGAACATAAAATCTCCTCCTACTATCCCAATCATGATCCTTAATACCAATTTGTGGTCTCGAACTAAAGTAGATCCACATTAAACTAATGGGAGAAGCTACACATATAGAAAAGAACATATACAAATTTCAAGAATAATTTCATGATACAAAAGATATGGATTAGGAAAACCTTTAGAATACAAAAACCTAGCACTAAAAGAGTACACTCAAAGTATTAATAGTAAAAAATATGGTTACAATATACTTGCAAGTATTAGTGCTTTAATTATTCGATCTTTGAAGTCAATCTAGTGGCATAAAATTGGAATAAATTTCAAATAATCTCCATACTAAGAACTCAATTGATAGGGAAAGGAGATCTTCAAACCACAAATAATTTCCCAAAATATGAGTTGAGTCCTGGTCCAACTTTTCCAAGTTGGACCCATGTGCCTACTTTAAGCCTAACTACTCCTAGACTAGAACATAACTCTCAATGTTAATATTTGAACTTTATAAAAAATAGGCTCTAATATAATGTTTGATGAAAAGAAAAATGAATGAAGTAAATTGCATAAAGATTCAAATGCAATAATGAAACCTTTTGCCTTGTTCAATCATTTCTCCTTAGATTGAGCTTGAAGAAGAGTTGCATCTAACACTCTCTTGATGTGCTCCTTTGATGTATTTATGGGATGTGGTTTCTTATAAAACTAGTAGCATGATGATATGATTGATAGGATGATAGATCAAATGGATAACATGAGACTAGGATAATGGAAGAATAGGTAGGCTATGAAAGAAGTAGATAGAAAACTTAGCAGCATAAGGGCATGAAGATGAAATATTTCAATAGAAAATGTAGAAGCATAACAATAGGATATGAGAAGATATTCAAATGGGATGAGGGGCCTCTAATTTATAGAATTTCCAAGAAGGAAATAAAGGGCCAAGATGGCTAAGATTGATTGAGGATTAGGGTTTGGGTCAAAGTTGTAGTCATGTGACAAGTGTCACTTGAGGGATAAGGGAAAGGTTTAGGATTTGATTAGGGAAACATCCTTATGTGAATGGTTGAGATTTGGAGATGTAGTATGAAATGGATGGATGAGATGTAAAGTTAGTTTGACTTTTGTGGCAAGTGTCTAGGTTCAATGAATCTAGACATGGTCTTAGTTAGTCATGTGAGAGGGACACTTTTGACATGATGAAAAGCTTAGATTGTGATCCATGTGAATGAATCTAATAGCTATAATTAAATGGACAAGGATTGAAGGATAAAATGGAATTAAATATTGGAAGAAAAGGTAATGGGGATTAATTAGCCTTAATTAGGAATTAATTAATTAATTTAGTTGGAGGGTTTTGGGATAAGGGCAATGAATAAATTAATTGGATTAATAATGAACATTTATTTAATTAATTGGTGAGGACAAGGTGGGATAAAGGTGAAGGGTGAATTAATTAATTATATAAATAATATTTATTTAATTAATGGATAGGATAATTAAAGCCAAGTGTGGTCAAGGTATGGCCAATTTTTAGGTGTCTACAATATCCAAGCACTCCATATAGAGGCACTAATTACACATACACACCTCTTACGACTATTTTTAGTTAGTAAAAAAAAATCATTCCTAGTCTACTACGTAACCCCCTCTTCAATGTACTCATGTAATCACCATAATACAACCTACAAGTGTAGTGTGTCATGCAAGGAATCTCATGGATTCCTCCAAGTATGGTAGCCCATTCCATGAGGGACCAAATATTTCAACACATTATAATAATTAAATATTACATCATTTCCTAGGATTTGTGAGGTATACAACACTTATTTAAAATCATCTCACACTTTTTGTATACATTACAAAATGGGTTCCAACAAAGTGAGCTAACTACTAGGGGTTGAAATTTCCATATCTATCCTAAAATATATGCACATATTTGTGCTCATATTATTTGTTAATGCATTTACAACATTCACATCACATCTCTCTTGTCCTCCACTATGTCACAAATAAAATGGTACAACACATCAATGTGCTTTACATTCACATGGGCAATAGGGTTTTTTCAAGCTAATGACACTCTATAATAATGAAACTATATTATATCCTCACTCAACCCAATAGTTGAACATAATCTCTAAAGCTAGATTTCCTCCTTACAAGCATAAGTGGTGTATGCATACTCTACCTCTATAGCCAAAATATAATCCAAAACTTCTATCTTGTTCATCCAACTCCTTACAATATTAAATATTTTAGAATATTACTAGTGGTAGATCTCCTCCTATCCACATCTCTTACTCCATTTGAATTATCAAATCTATGTATATCCATTATCCTACTCAAGTCAAATCCTCCTCAATAGCAAATAGAATACTCTCAAATGCCACAAAGATATCTAAAGACCCTTTTTGCTACAACCCATTTTACCTACACTAGAAATTCTTAAACAGTAATTCCATATTTTGGCAATTTTTAGTCTAGTGCAAACCATAACATACATTTGGCTACCAACTACACTCGCATAGGGAACATGGGTCATGTCTTATATCACATCAATTTTTGAAGGGCACTAATTGAAAGCTTTGCTCCCATAGGACTATGAAAATTCATTGGTTGTAATCTTCAATATTGAATCTTTACAAAACAAAGTCATAATGCTTATTTTGAATTAATCAAAGTTTTTGTTAGCTCTATCTATCTTGATCTCCATCCCTAAGATAAACTTAGAAACCTTCAAATTCTTCACATCAAACCATAATGAAAGTTGAGACTTGAAAACTCTAATCATATCCTTACATTATCAATCAACATGTCACCAACATAAAGAATGATAACAACAAATCAACCACATGTCTTCTTATAATAAATATAGTGATTTGATTTTTTTTATAATAAATGCCAACATGAAAACATATGAATCAATTTTCTCATACCAAAGGGAACCATTTCAAACCATTCCATGACTTCTTCAAATTGTAAATCATGCCCTCTTTAATTTTTATCATTGAGTGCTCTTCTTGTGTCATGTAGATCTCCTCATCCAAATCCCCATACAAGAAAGTTGTCTTAACATCTATTTGTTCAACCTTAAATTCAAATGCAACAACAATAAATAATATAAATCTAATGAATGTAATATTTACAACATGAAAGAAGATCTCATCCAAATCAATTTCCTTCACTTGGGAATAATTCTTAGCCACTAACCTTCCCTCATAATTCTTGATAGTGCCATCATAAGTGAACTAATAATTGAAAATCCATTTACACCTAACAAGTTTCTTTCCCTTAGGCAATTGTACCAAGTCCCTGATGCAGGAGCATCAGTTTTCAAATTTTGATTTTTGAGCTGGAGGTTCAAATTTTGGTTTTAAATTTTGATGTGCAAGTTTTGTTTTTGGTATTTTCAGTTTGGGGGCATATTTTCCTGGCTTTGGGTTGATCCTTTTGCCATTTAAAAAGCTTTGCTTTGGACAAACAAACTATGTTAACATGTTGACTTGGAGACACCACGTGGGGGAAGGCAGATTGAAGATTTACAAAAATAAAATATAACAAAAAACTTCATATGCCCATAGGATCATAGAAAGAGGCAAAATCAGTTATTAAAATTCAGTTATCAAAGAGATCAAGGTGCATCGTGGGAGAGAGTTGTTTTTGGCGTAGAAAAGGCAAAAACAGTTTCAAATTTCAGTTATGTTCTGAAAACCAATCATAATAAAATGGCATCGATAGGCAATGAGGGAAGAGGATTGGCGCAGGAAGGCAGATAGAGCAGATACAGGCATGGGAAAGTGTGGAAGTTCGCGTAGGAAAATTCAGGGATAAATTTTTGGTTTGCAACTGCCAAACAAAGGCATCGATAGAAATGAAGAAAACAAAAGGCAAAAGACATATTGTGGCAAGAGGAATGGGCATGAATAGGGCGCATATGATAGCAGCTATCAGCTGATAAATAAAACTTCATTGTAATTGTTGTGTATTGATGCTATTTTTTCTTCAAATAGGTACGTGGCAGTTGGATTTAACAATCAAATTTTCTATGTATTCATCCTTACATTGTTGCATAGCCTTGAACTGGAATTGCTTGAATGTTGTCTTGGTTGTGTGAGTTAGTATGATGTTGTGTTTGTTGGACAACAGTGCAAGGAGGAATTGAATTGGTATTTTCCTCGATATCCCATAGTTGTGTTTACTTTGTCATTGCTAAAGGAAAGGAAAAGTTTGTCTTTGAATTAACTTCAAATTTTGTTGAATTTAATTTCCTGTCATCAATTTTTGGTATCAGAGCAGCAAGTGATTGGGCAAGGTAAAGTTGGGCAGGATGCCACCAAGAAGAATGCTAAGAGGAGGTGCTAGAAGAGGCATGGATGAAGGGATTCTTGAGATGTTGCAGAATCTTATGAAAAGAATGGATGCCATGGAGCAGGCATAGAGGAGAGGATTATCTGTGAGAGATATAAGTGACAATGAAGAAGAGGAGCAGCCAACTAGAGAAGAGGTGGTTCATGGAGAAGAAGAAGAACCTAATGGAGTTGAAGTGAGATTATTGAGAGTAGTCATGGGGGTTGGAGCCAAACTCAAGATAGAGGTTCACATCTACTCAGGAAGCCTCAATGGAGAGGAGCTCATTAATTGGATCGATGATCTTGAAAAGTATTTTGAATACGAAGAAGTGAAAAAGGAGAAACGAATTAAGTTTACATGTACAAGACTCAAAGGCCACATTGCTATGTGGTGGGATTATGTTCAGTCAGAAAGAAGAAAGAAGAAAAAAGAACAAACAAAATATAACTTCTTGGGATAGAACGGTTGCCAAGTTGAAAGCTAAGTTCCTTCTAGGAGACTACCAAACTAATTTATTTAAAAGATTACAAAACCTCAAGAATAAAGAGATGAGTGTGCAAGAATACACAAAAGAGACTTGTGATTCGATCAAGGCATAGTGAAGAAGATATGGAGAAGGTAGTTAGGTACCTCAATGGATTGAGATACACTTTGCAAGATGAATTGATTCTTTTGTCACCTAGGAATCAAGTGAGGAAGCATATCAATTTGCAATCAAAGTAGAGGAGAAGCTTATGAGAAAGCAAAATCAGCAAGGAAGAGGTAGAGAAAGAGGAGCAAGAGGAAGAGGACAACAACACCATCAAGGTGAAGAAGTAAGCACTTCTAGTGGACAAACTAATCCAGAGAGAGGAGGTTTCCAAAATAGAGGAGAGAGACCATTTGGTAGAGGAGGTTATTAAGGAAGAGGAAAATGCTTTTCAGGAAAGTGCTTTAAGTGTAACAAGTTTGGTCACAAGAGTTGGGAGTGTTTTGAGTTTACACAAGAAGTCCACACAAGCCCTGAGAGGAGTAATCAGATTGTGCAAGCAGACCAAGAGAGTGTGGGGTCACCTTCTCATCATTTAGAAGAACCTGAGACAGAAGAGTCTTTTCTATTCAAAAGAGTATTGTTGAAGCCATGAAAGGAGAGTCAAGAACCGATGCAAAGAAGAGCTTTATTCAAGACTAATTGCAAGGCTAAAGGTAAGTGCTACAAACTTATTATTGATAGCAATAGCACGAATAATCTTTTGTTAGTTGAAATGGTGAACAAGTAGGTCTTACTAGAATCAAACATCCTAATCCCTATCAAGTTTCTTTGCTACAAAAAGGGCATTAATTATTGATAGATGAGTAGGTCTCCATAGAGCTTTAGATAGGTAGTTATAAGGACACTGTTATGTGTGACATTATGCCCATGGATGTTTTCCATGTGCTTCTTGGTAGGCCTTGGAAATTTGACAAGAGAGCCATACATGATGGAAGAAACAACACCTATACTTTTTAGAAGGATGGTAAAAAACATACACTGTTACCTTTGAGAGGGGAAGAAGGGGATAATAAGAGCAGCAGTAGGAGCAAGGTTATGTTGGTGAGTGGATTTTTTTTTTGCATGATATGAAGAAGGAAGAAGTGGGATATGCATTGGTACTCAAGCCTAAGATTGCATTTACATCTACGAAGTTGGATGATTTTTCAAATGAGATACAAGACATATTGAAAGAGCGCATGGAAATTGTGGTAGTTGATTTTCTAAATGAGTTGCCTCCAATGAGGAGTATTAGTCACCATATGGATTTGGTTCCAGGGGCTAGCCTACCAAACAAGGTTGCATATAGATTGACTCCCAAGGAGAATGAGGAGATTAGAAAGTAGGTTGAAGAGTTGCTAGAAAAAAAGGATTGATAAGGGAAAGTCTCAGCTCGTGTGTTGTACCAACAGTTCTAGTACCCAAGAAAGAAGGTGATTGGAGAATGTGTACGAACTCTAGAGCAATCAATAAGATAACCATTCGATATAGGTTTCCTATTCCATGGATGGATGATTTAATGGATTGTTTGAGTGGTTCTATGTATTTCTCAAAGATAGACGTGAAGAGTGGTTACCATCAAATAATGATCAGACTTGGGGATGAATGGAAGACAATTTTTAAGACTAATGATGGTCTTTATGAATAGTTGGTTATGCCTTTTGGGTTTACAAATGCACCTAGTACTTTTATGAGACTTATGAATTAAGTTTTGAAACCATCATTGGGGAAGTTTGTGATAGTCTATTTGGATGATATACTGGTTTTTAGCAAGTCCAAGGAAGAACACCTAGAGCACTTAAGGCTGGTTATGACACAGTTGCATGAGGAGAAGTTGATGATCAACCTCAAGAAGTGCACTTTTATGAAGACTGAATTAGTCTATTTGGGATTTGTGGTATCTAGAGAGGGCTTGAAGATGGACAAGGAGAAGGTTAAGGCCATCATTGATTGGCCAACACCTAGGAGTGCTTATGAGGTAAGAAGTTTGCATGGGCTTGCTAGATTTTATAGAAACTTTATCAAAAAAATTAGTAGCATATTTGCTCCTATACTTGACACTATAAAAGGGCATAAAAAGCAGTTTGAATGGATTCAAGAGACTGAAAAAGGTTTTAGATTTCTGAAAAAGAAAGTGATTGAACAACCTATACTTGTGTTACCCGATTTTAACAAAGTTTTTCAAGTAGAGTGTGATGCTAGTGGCTTAGCAATAGGGGTTGTCCCAAGTTAGGAGGGGAAACTAGTTGCTTATTTCAGTGAAAAGTTAAATGATGCTCAAAAAAAGTATTCGACTTATGATCTTGAATTTTATGCATTGGTTCAATATTTGAAGAAGTAGAGGCATTACTAACTTCCCAAGGAGTTTGTAGTTTACACAAATAACCATGCACTTTAGTTTATAAATGTCAGGGTGATCCCACAATACTGGTTTACAATTTTTGGCCAAACTGGACATTGAACTAATTTTTTTTAACTAAATCTTCACTTTCGGGCACCTATAGCTGCTAAACCATTAGAAATTTGAAGATGATGCAAACTAGTGATTTGTGACATTTTGTTTGTAGATTATAAAAATATCAGTGTTCCATGGGGACGCGTTTCCCCCTAAAAATGACGCTTTTTCGAAACGGGGACGTCTCGGGGACGGGGGGACGGGTACTTGGCATCTCCTGTCGTCCCGCCACCGCCGCCGGTGCCGCCGGAGACGGGAAACGTCTCGCATCTCCCAAGGAGATGGGATGGGTCTGAGATCTCCAAGTCTCAAGTCTCAACCAGACGCCGGGGAGTTTCTGGGGAGACACCCGAGGAGTTTCTTGGGAGGCGGGAAGCGCCCGAGGGGAGTTTCTTAGGAGAGACACCCGGGGAGTCAGAGGGAAGCGCCAAAGAGTTTCCTTGGGAGACGGGAGACCCAGGAGTTTCCTGTATTTACTATTTACTACATTTTGAGTTTTGACATTTTGCTATTAGTATTTGTATTTAGTAATTTACTATTTAGTTTACTGTTTTACTATTTGCCATTTGGCATTTGCTACTCATTGTAATGATGAATCATGTAATCATCTTTATAGACTTTGTGATATCTCATATGACATCAAATATTCATATTTTCGATATAATAGAAATCTCCAATTTAACAATTTCATTTGTCAAATTTTATTTAGCAATTAGCATTCAAGATATCTTCGTATTTAGATTTAGTATTTCAAATTTTGCTATGTTATAATTTTACTAATTTGAGTAATTTCCTATAGTTTCATTTGAAATGTAATTCTTATACTGTTATACTATTATACATCTTTTCAAAACTAGTTTTTCAAGTACTATAAGTATATTTATAACTATATCAGCACCACCACCCCACCACCCCGCCGCCGCCGTCCCCTCGCCGTCTCCCCGGCCGTCCCCAAACTTAGGCCCTTTGTCCCCTGTCTCCGAAACTCGTTTCCCCGTCCCCCCGTTTCCTCGTCCCCCAGGCTCAGGAACACTGAAAAATATATATATTTTTTAAATTTTTGAATCAGATTGCATTTCTTTTTTCATCTCCTTCGAAAACTAGTTTTTAGTAGTAAACACCATTTTTAAAGAGTGGTGCTCACCGTAAACAACATAACTTTTTTTCAATGAAGGATAAAATCCTATTTTTTTTGAATTTAGCTTTGTAACTATGATATCTAGCTCGTTCATTTGGTTTCATAGTGTTTTATTGAATATATTTTTCTTAATCAAGTTTTGAAGTCAAGCCAATTATAATTTAAGCATAGGCAGACTGTAAACAACTTTTTTTGTATGTATCGAAACTTTTTTTTTTTTACTGGATCAAGGACATCAATACCTAACCTGAACATATTTTTCAGAATTTTTTTGATAATCTACTATTTTCCACATGTGCAAAATAGAGAATTTGATTTTTAGTGAAAAACCTATGTTTAATTAAACTAAAAAATAAAATACATAATAAAACCAAAATATATTCAATGGATAGCACATTCTGAGGACTACCATCATCCAGTTGGGTCTATGAAGTTTCCTCCATTTTCATCCTCAACCCGAGCTTTGAAAGGAAATTTTTTGCAAAAGTTTGGTAGAAGAGGGGGAGAAGGGAAAAAAAGGGGGTTCTAGCGAACCCCTCTTCGCTAGAAGGCAGGTGGGCAGGGGGCGAGGGGGTAGAAGGAGGGGAGTTTCGCTATAACCTCGTCCCCCCCTTCCAATTAAAAAGAAAACCCATTAAAGGGGGTTCTAGCAAACCCCAACCCTGCCCCCGCCCCTCTCTAGCGAACCCCCTAATGTGTTTTCCCTCCGAAAATGCATTTTTCTTTCCTCAAACTAATTGTAAACTAGTTTTGTGGGATCACCTGAACAACCAACACAAACTAAATCAAAGGCATGCAAAGTGGGTGGAGTACCTTCAGAGTTTTAACTTTGTGTTGAAACATAAGAGTGGGCAAGCAAACAAAGTTTTTGATGCACTAAGTAGAAGAAGTCTATTGCTACAGGAGATTCAAGAAAACACTGTTAGGTTTGATAGTTTGAAGGAGTTGTATGAAATTTATGTAGATTTACGAGATGCATATGAAGCTTGCAACAGTCCTATTAGCAGAGATAGAGGACCATGGACTAATTTTATGTTGCAAGGGGTTATACTATTCAGAGGTAATTAGTTGTGCATTCCTAGAGGGTCAATGAGAGAGAATCTCTTGAAGGAGAAGTATTATGGCAACCTAACATGATATTTTGGGCAAGACAAAACTTACTTGTAGCTGAGTACACAATATTATTAGCCACAAATGTAGGCAAATGTGAAGAGGTATGTGGAGAGGTGTAGAGTATGTCAGCTTGCAAAGGGCAGTAGTCAAAACATTGGTTTGTACCAACCATTACTTGTGCCAAATAGACCATGGGATTTGGTGAGTATGGATTTTGTTGTAGGATTGCCTAGAACTCAAAGAGGCAATGATTCTATTTTTGTAGTTGTGAATAGGTTCGAAAATGGTTCATTTCATTCCTTGCAAGAAGACTACTGATATAACAAATATAGCCAATTTGTTTTTCAAAGAGGTGGTGAGATTGCATGGTATACTTGGGAGTATATTATCTGATAGAGACACTAAGTTTGTGGGTCACTTTTGGAGAACGCTTTGGAAGAAGTTGGGTACCCATCTCAACTTTAACTCAACTTACCATCCTCAAACAGATGGTCAAACAGAAGTAGTTAACATAAGTTTGGAAAATATGTTAGGTGTCTTGTTGGAAACACACGTAATTGGGATATGACTTTAGCACAAGTTGAGTTTGCATATAATGATTCTCCAAATAGGAGTACAAGTTTGAGCCCATTCTACATTGTCTATGGTATGCATCCAAGGCATGTATTTGAACTCAAAGATCTTGGTAATTTCGAGAGGAGAAGTGCAAATGGTGAGAATTTTGCCAAAGGTATTCATGACCTTCATGAAGAGGTCAAATTGCAAATTGAGGGTAGGAACCAACAATACAAGCAGTATAAGAAGCACAAAGAAGTACATTTTTAGGTTGGTGATCTCATTTTGGCTCATCTTGGGAAGGAGATATTTTCAAAATGTGAATACAACAACCTAAAAATGAAGAAGATCGGTCCTTGCAAGATTCTCATAAAGTTTTCCGCCAATGCTTATGAGATAGCTCTTCCTTCCAATATGAATATCTCACCCATCTTTAATGTAGTTGATCTCTATCCCTAAAAAGGTGAGGAAACAGGTGGAGTAGTAGACACAAAGCTAATTCCAAGATGGGAACAACAAGTGATCAAATCGAATTCGATTGACATTGAGTGTATCTTGGAGAAATAGTTGCTAAAGAAGACCCGAGGAAAGGAGTGTTTCAAATACTTGGTGAAATGGAAAGATCATCCTTTAGAGGATTCCACTTGGTTAACAGTTGTTGATATCTCCAAACATGGTCATAGTATTGATGACCTCATGAGCAGGAGCTCATGATTTTCTTTTCTTTCTAAGGGAGCCTGAAGCAGGAGCATCAGTTTTCAAATTTTGATTTTTGAGCTGGAGGTTCAAATTTTGGTTTGCTTTGGTTTTAAATTTTGATGTGCAAGTTTTGTTTTTGGTATTTTCAGTTTGGAGGTAGATTTTTCCTTGCTTTGGCATTGATCCTTTTTCTATTTCAAAAGCTTTTCTTTGGACATACAAAATATGTTAACATGTTGACTTGGAGACACCACGTGGGGGAAGGCAAATTAAAGATTTGCAAAAATAAAAATGTAACAAAAACCTTCATATGTTCGTGGGATCATAGAAAGAGGCAAAATTAGTTATTAAAATTAAGTTTTCAAAGATCAGCAAGATGCATCGTAGGAGTTAGTTGTTTTTTTTGTCATAGAAAAGGAAAAAATAGTTTCAAATTTCAGTTATGTTTTGAAAACCAATCACAAGAAAATGGAATTGATAGGAAAAGAGGGAGGAGGATTGGCATGGGAAGGCAGATAGAGTAGCTATAGGTGTGGGAAAGAGTGTGGAAGCTGGCGCAGGAAAATTCAGGGACAAATTTTTGGTTTGCAGCTGCCAAACAAAGGCATCGATAGAAAGGAAGAAAACAACAGGCAAAAGACAGACTGTGGCATGAGGAATGGGCATGAACAGGGCACATATGATAGCAGCTATCAGCTGATAAATAAAACTTCATTGTAATTGTTGTGTATATATGTTAATTTTCTGCAAATAGGGACGTGGCAGTTGGATTTAACAATCAAATTTGTTGTGTATACATCCTTACATTGTTGCATAGCCTTGAACTGGAATTGCTTGAATGTTGTCTTTGTTGTGTGAGTTAGTATGATGTTGTGTTTGCTGGATAACTGTGCAAGGAAGAATTGAATTGGTATTTGCCTCCATATCCCATCGATGTGTTTACTTTGTCATTGTTGAAGGAAAGGCAAAGTTTGTCTTTGAATTAACTTTAGATTTTGTTGAATTTAATTTCTTGTCATCAATCCCACATAATGTTCTTCTCTAGAGAAACTATCTCTTTAGGACTTCTTGTCTTTAGACCCCATTTCCTCTTTCACAATTTTATGGTTGTCATTATTAGTAGGAAAAGAAAAATGTAACAAAAATCATGAAGGTTGTATCTTTTTGGTTGTTTATTTGTAACAATTATCAAAATGGAATCTAAATATTGTTCATACTTTTAACAATATTAATTAGCATGTGTCTACCAAATGGAAAATTTAATTTCATATATCATAAGTACATCTAAATTTCATTAAAAATACACTACATAAATTACAAGTTCCATATTTCATTAAACAATCACAATCTCATCAATGACAATATGATCAATAACACAATATGATACAAGTACAATAATGAAAACAAGCCAAGTATATCCATGATACAATATCAGCAATGGTCATATCATATCCACTTCCTCATAGCAATAATTATGTGGGGGAAATATGAACCCACCATGGAAGGAAACTCAATCCTCCCCAATCATCAACTTGGCTTGAAGTGGCCAAATATATTGTTCATAGTCTATGTAATAATCTATTACTAGCACTTGCACCAGAAGGGGTGCAAGGGTTTCGCCGATAGAGAAGTATATGTTTGTTATGTAAGCAAATGTGTGTATATTCAAAAGTTTAGAATTTTATTACTTTTGAAATTTTATTCCACTTCAAACCCTTGGATACCCAAAAACTAATTTTGGTTGCATTTCAATCCCTCGAATACAAAAAACATACTACAATTTTAAATTCAAATACTGAATAACTGAGTAATTTTGATTTCATTTGTAACGTTGAATTTATCCAAAACAAAATAGGTTTGAATTCATTCAAACCCTTAAAAACCCATATATTAATTTGAGAGTAAAGCCAATAAAAGTGTCAAAACATGTTGTGCTTGTTAAGCAAAACCAGAATGAAGGTGTGAATTTGAGAATCAGATTTGAGTACAAAACGCCTGTGGAATCGCTGTCGATTGAAGAGTGTTTAGATCAACTTGGCTAAGAAATAAGCAATACTATACCGTGTTTAGAAGCATTTTTTTCCCTGTTGAATTTTGTGTTCACTCTCTTGTTTGACAAAAACACTAGTTTTCAACAAATCGAATTAAGGGATTTCTTGATTCCCAAGAGATGGAATGCAGGGGCTTATTTTCATTTTCTCGTACCATCTTCTCTCGGTGGGTTTAGATTCCTGTATTTTCAAAAAATGATGCAGTCCCCAGCTCGAATACCAACCAGTTTGATGATTGTACAGGCCGTGATGAGCATCTGTAACACTACCAAATACCACAAAATCAGGTCGGGTTTACCACCCACGGCTACAATCGCCTGCCGAAGGGGGCCTTGATGATGCCTTTCTCTACCAACCATGTTAGTTCACTATACCATCGCCACCGCCCCGAAAACCCTTCGCTAAATATAGTCAGCGTAAATCACTTGTTCTTCACAGTTACACCCTACCATGCCGACAGAGACGGTTGCTGCATCACTGCATCAGTACGTAACATGCCACACAAGAGTAGAGTGAGGGCACATGCCGCCAGCCGCAGTGATTTCAATGAATTGACTTCCTCGCTAACGAAGGATGCCTGCAAAAAGGTCGCGTAAGCTGCTAAAAGTGTCTCTGATGCTGCCAAATCCATGGCAGGCACTGCCAAGGAGTGTGTTGAGGACTTTCAGAACGAACGAGATCTTAAGCGGCAGTTATGGGAAAGAAGCCAAAGTTTGCCGACAAACAAATTCCAATGACTTGTGAGTGGTAACCTGTTTCTCGGGGGGAGTTTTCAGGCGTGAGACTTGTTTCCGCCGAAAGCTCACACTATATATAGCCTATCGGCTAATTATATTTTTGTCTTTTTATCTTACTTAAGTTATAATCCCAATGAAAATTCAATATACTTGGCATTCACAACACAATGATATCAATACTTTTCTAAACTTCACAAGACACTATAAACAACAAACGAGACTCTAAAAGAAATTATAACATGCAAAATCTTCACAACACTTCTCAAGACTATTCACATGACCTTGGAAGGCATATTGAAATAACATAAGAAATCAAAACATGAGTAGAATCACAAAAAACAAGGTACAATATAGTTATTAGATTGATCAAGTCCAACAACAAGACACACCAACATAAACCATGTACTCAATAGTGGATTGAAGAACCACTTAATCTCCACTTAATCCAATCACTAGTAGATCATACAAAATGATACACTAACACTCATATATATTCCCCATCCGTACGGTCAAATTGACACACTCACAACTTGGAAATTGATGTAGGAGAATCTCTTGGCTTTGTAGAAATCTTGCATTATTATGAGGATAGTGGTTGTATGGTCTATTTTTTTTTTTTTTTTTTGTGATTTTGTTGTTACCAATCTACGACAAAGGAAATTAGTTCATTTTACTGTAGTTTGAAATTGGTTTTCATGGTTTTGAGCATAATTTGATTTATTGTTGAGGAATGATATTTTAACATCTAAGGTGAGTGTCTATGGGTAGATAGTTGTGCATAGTTGTGATTTTTTCTTTTTGTAGTGGGTTATTTAGAGTTTGCGCTAATAGAGGAATATTTGTATTCATTTAAACATTGAGGATCTATGTGGTGTATCACATGGAGGATTTCTACAATTTTGCCATTTGAATTCTAAGCTTGTTGGTTTTGGCCGATGACACATTACGTGTGGTATTAGGCTTTATGTCATCTTGTAGTTGACATAGATCATTGGAAAATATTGTGGATACTATATAAGTGGGTTTTGGATTAAAATAAGAAAAGTGAAGAGCTAAGGAAATACACATAGAGGTAGAATAGAAGTAGAGTGAGATTGTGAGGTCCAAGATGGAGATCGAGTAGAGAATAAGGTGTGTGATGTGGAGTATAATTTTGGGAGAATAATAAGTGTAATTATGTGGTTATATTATAGTGGAATTTGTGTTTGAATTATTAAGTGTAATGAAATGGTTGTGGCATAGAATATAAGAAGGTCTATTGTGATGAATTGAGAAGATGTAATCTTGGTGATAATCATGCAAGCTTAAATAAATAATAGTTTATTATTTTCTATGATATCTTTGTGTTATGTATGTATTTTGATGTTAGGCTACATTTATGGATAGCCCTTAATTGGTCCCTCCAAATGTGACTACATAAAAAATACACAAATCAATATCCCAATAAAAACCACACCAAACTAGATGCAATGAATGCTAGAAAACTATTTATCCCTTTGTAAAGCACCCTTATTCGTTTGGATAGAACCCTATCTTTTCAGGTGCAAACTATGGAATAAACCTTCCACAAAATAATATCACGTTAGATAGAAACCATATCTTTTGCAAGTTGTAAAATGAATCCTTTAATAAATTATATTTTTGCTTGTAAAATATGCAATTGTTTGAGGTTATTGGGAGGAGGAATTTCCATGATGGCTTTGATTTTATCTGGATCAAATTTAGTGCATGTTCTAGAAATGGTAAATCCAAACAGTTTGCTTGATGTGACACCAAAGACACACTTCTTAGGATTCAAATAAACTTTGTACTATCCTAGTCTTTCAAAATATTTTGTAGAATGGCATGATGTTCTACTCTATTTTTTGATTAATCCAATATATCATCCACATAATCCTTGACAATATCATGGAAGATGACAATAATGGAAGATGATAGTCATGGCTCTTTGGTAGTGTAATGGCGTGAATTTGCACCCCTTGCAAATTACCCATTTACACCTCTTATCTTAGAAAAATCAAACCTGATGATGCTATTCCACGTCCTCTATCCACTCTCCATCCATTTGGCAGTTGTCTGTAGTGTTGGTGGGGGAATTTTTGTCGAGGATGCTAGCGTAGCGTGTAGATGTCTACACGATGTGCTACCGTCTTGACAGGATTCCTGCCTCATTACACTTCTCAATTGGTGACAAAGCATAATGCCTCTACCCCTTCGACCAACCTTGAACAACTATTTTGACTCCCATTTCACCTTCAAAACACTATCTCATTCATTCAATTTAGCTTCTACACACTCATTCAATCTTCTTCACATTTCTTCACACTTCTTGATCTTCTTGAGAATTCTACACACTTCATTCACAATATTTTCACCATTTTTGAAGCTCCAAGTTGACATTCTGCTAGTTTTACTCCTCTCGTTGTCGTGGCAACATTAGCATTCACAAGCTTGCGAGCTCACATCTTCCTTCATGTGCCTTGAGAGCATCTTGTTGGGAAGGTGATATCCATTCATTTAGCATCGTTTTATTACTTTCGTAGCATATCATTGTTAGCATAACACATAGTACTTCTACTTCAATATATTTCTTTATCGTACTTTCTCTATCATTGCTATTTTGGTTGTCCATGGAGGTGGGAACACCGAAATGGGGGTTTGACTGCAACAAGCCCTGAAATAGCCCCAACATTTTTCCTCATTCTGTTTTGTGTAGGTATTTCATTCTTGAGGAGCTTGCGGGAGGCTAGACTGATCGTAAGTTGGATTTCGACCAGCCTTGCTCATCATTTTGTTCATAATTAGTTTATTTATCAAGTTAAAGTATTCTTCTTGTTGTTTCAGTAGTTTAGTTATTTTATGTTTTATGTTATCAAACTGTACTTGTTGGGTTGTTAGTAAGTTCCTCTAAGTTCCTATACTATATGTTCTTTGTCCGTACAGACGCCAGCGCCCGACTGGGACGCCAGTGCGCCATGCTATTGTTCGTCTTCTACGCTGGAGTCCTTTGGCAGAGAGCTGCCTAAGTTACAGTCTAGATCCCAGAAACTCACTCACCTGACTTCCTAAACTCTTGGGTTGACAGAAGGAGAGAGGTAGATCAATTTCCCTTTCCTTTCACCCTCTTAAAACATCAAACCTATCTTAGACAATCCCTTAGCATGAGGTCGATCAAGGAAGTTGATTGTTTTAGACCCTCATGTGACCTGGGGTCCTGAGCAGTCAGTCCCCCTCCTCTACATTTTGGTGAACCCGATTTGAACTGTTCTGGTTCCATTTTGTAGTGTTGAAGGAGTCTTCTCTCGTGTTATGTTTTAGGTGTGTGCGTTGTGGGATGCCTAGCCTTGCAACCCAACCTACGACCCCTAGCGACATAGCTAAGATGAGTCCCTAAACATTGTGAAGCGAAACCTTGAATAGGTCACTATCTAATTGTGAAACCCTTGGGGGCTTCTGTGAAAGTCCTTTCTAGTGTACGTAGATATGGATTCCTTCATGCATCTTCCCATCCCATCTGTGCAACCTACAAGTGGGTCTCCTACTATAACATTTAACTTGTAGGATTTTTCGATCAATGCTAATAGAGAATCCTCTCCTTTGTACATTCTCACTCATATCAATGAGAACACCGTAACAAGCGTTCTTGTTGACCCTACATGTCGGGTTAATGTTATCACAAAGGAAATCATGTTAATAATTTTTTTGCATAAGGATGGATACAATGAGTCTAAAAGCACTATACATACGCATGATGGGATTTCCATTCCTCCCATCGATTCTATCACCCTGTCAATCCTGGTTGGGCCCAGGACTGTGAATTCCCTCTTTGATATTATCCTGGGGTTTGACTTGTTCAAAGTGAAGCTAGGCATTCTTTGGCTAGTTTCCATGAATGCAGTCCCCTCGGTGATCCACAAATGCTTGAAGTTCTCTCATGAGGGTTTTGTGCATGTAGTCCATGACACTAGTTAAAAACCGATGGTGGCGCATGGAGGCTACTCACTCGATCACTTTTGGCCTGCCCCTATTGGTTTTGCTCCCTCCTAGGACGCACTTGTTGTATCACACTTATGTAAAGTACAAGAATGGGGGCATAGCGCCAAAAGTGACCTATCCTCCTCCTTCCTATGCTATTTTAGTTAAGGCTTCCATGATAGTGCAACATAAGGCTGCCTCTACCACTCAAAAAAAGGAGGAGAATTCTGCCCAGGAGCCTTCTTCTTCTTCCTTTGCAGTTCCACTTGCCTCTACCTCTTGCCCTGTTGCGACACCTTTGAATTATACCCCTATGCGTCTCATGGGGAGTCTAATGGTGTCTGCTTGGTAGAAGGCCAAGCATCAGGTATTCGACCTTCCTCTCTTTCCCACGGTGCCTAGGCCCATCTTGTATGGTAAGGGAAAGGGTCCCCGTGGAGTCGCCCCTAAATTTTGGCCTTTGCGACCTCCTACTGTTCCTACCCCTAGGGTAGAAAATGGGAAGAGGTCCACCGTTGAGGTGCTTGAGTCTGCTTCTCCGCTTGTTTCCTCTACTCCTGCATCTCTTCCTCTTGTTCCTGTCCAGGAGTCATTCCCTCTGCCAGAAATGGTTGTGATGGACAATCCGATGACTGAACAGGAGCCTTCCGCTCCTCCTCAAGTTGCAACCTCTAGCTCTTGGAGCTGAAGAAACTTCCTTCCACTCCTCCTCAAGTTGCAACCTCTAGCTCTCAAAGTTGAAGAAACTAACTTTCATGTGAGCGTAAGTGTCGAAGGAAGGATCTGGCCACTGAGTAGGATACCTTGCAGAAGGAGGAAGGGGAGCCAACAACTCCTGTTTCAGTGTCTTCTACTGTGTCCTCCTCTTCCGCCCCTTCTGCTTCAATTCCCACTACCTTGATCTTGCTTCCAGCTCCCCCTGCGAGTGTAGATGACCCTCACCCTAAAATGGTGCAAGTGTCCATTGCTCCTTCGATTGAGCCTCCTCTTCTGATGTCCCTTCCAGACATCCACCTTTCCCCAAGCCTGTGGATATCTCGAATACCTCGGTGGTGTCCGTTGCGGTGTTCTCTGCTTCTTCCTTTCCTTCTGCTTCATCTGTGGGGGTCTCACATCCTCCAATGAAGTGCAAGTTGGAGGACGACCCTGCTTCTAATGGGGGTCGAAAGAAGGGTTTCCTTGTTTGGAAGTTGGTTTTGTGTTGACTTATGCTATCCTAGTGACAGGAAACCCCGACGTCCTCGGAGTTTGTCATTTCCCCCGAGTCTTTCAATGAGGTTAGTAGTGGATATGAGGCACCTCCCTCATCACCTGCTCAGTTGACGCATGGCACTCCTGTCAAGTGCATGTTCAAATCAGTGGACGATATCCTAGCTCTGTTGGCAATTTTTACAAAATCAATGACATTCGCCTCACAAGAGTTGAGCAAAGAAGACCTCGAGGGGCCTTCTTCCTTGGCTCTTGTCATAAGAGAGTCAGAGGGTTCTCCCCTTGCTATCCCGCCCTTGCAGGATCATTTGCCTTCCCTTTATAATGATCTAGATTGAGAGAACGATGATCTCTTGCTTGATGAGGACTAGGAGGGCACCTCTTATTTACCTGTAGATTTGATTTGTGTGTGTGTTGTGTTTCCCTCCGTTCTTGTTTTACACATTCTTGGAGGACCCTTGTCACCCTTGTAGGTGCTTGGATACATGAGTCTTTTGTGTCATAAATTTCTTCTATTTGTTGTGCCTTGATTTTCAAAAATTGGGGACGATGCAAAGTGTTGGGGGCATTTAGGCCTCCCTTCCATGTTGACCCATTTTTTTATTTTCATTTTTCTTTCACGTAACTTTCTTCACATGGTCTGATATAGTAGGGGGTTGATGACAATTCATATATACTATTATATTATATTTATCTATTTTATATTTATGAGCAACTCTGACCCCGAAATATCAAACCCCCTGTCTCTGTTTGTCCTTTCTTTTCATCTTTTTTGTGCTTGCTTTGTGATGTTGTGGTGCTTATGTGTTGTCCCTTGTGTGCATAACAACATTACCATGGTTACATCTTGTCATGTTCTGCGGACCACAACATCACTTTCATTCTTTCGTTTCTCTCCTTAGGATGTTGTGTGCCTCTGAATTTAACACACACCATCCTAAGGGGGGCTATCATACTGCACTTCGATTTTCAAAAGGTGTATTCGGTAGCCAACGAATCCCTACTTGAAAATCTCTTATTTTTCAAAACTACATTCTTCAACATGGACCCCTAGTGGAATTTTACTTTCATCATGAATTTGTAAGATATAATCTAAAAACTTTCCTTTGAAAAGGGAGCACTTTTTCTGATGAAGAAGTCTAAAAACTTGCCCTTGTGAGGGAGTATTCTTTCAAATTCCTTGATGAAATATATCTTTCAAAAGGATTCCTTGATGCTAGAATCATTGATGAAAAATGTTATCGCTTTTCAAACAGAGCGTCCCTTGGGTGGACCCCTTTTCTTTTGAAGGGTTCTCAAGGGACCCCTTTGAAAGCTTCTCCTTTAGTTGTTGACTGTCAGCATGACTGTCTGTCTGTCTGCGTGGCTTTTTTCTATCTAACATGTTTTGTCTACGGATTAACATGTTGCTTTGTAGGAGCACCTGTGAAGCTGCTTTTCAATCAACCTTATAGGACTGAGCCCCTATAAGGGCCCATCAAACTCTGTGGAGCCTCTCACATGTGGCCTCCATCAGGACTGAGCACCTGGGGCACCTCCTTTGCAAGTTTGACCTATAAAGCGCTTTCATCCTACATGATCTCTTTGTTTGAATTTGTAGGACCGAGCACCTGCAGAGCCTTTTGTTCACCTTTCCATAAGTCTGCGGACCTGTTGCACATTTGTTCAAATCTCCTCGAGACCGAGTACCTGTGGAGCCATCTCCTCTTCTTGTGCTTTCAGATGTGTCAGATTACGGTCTGCTTCCTCAATGATCAGGTAGACTTTCTTTAAACTCTTCAAATCTACTTTACCTCGTATTTGGTAGCACATATGCTCGCTAAAGTGGGGGGAAAATGTAATAGGGTGAATTTGTACTCTTTACAAATTCCCCATTTACATGTCTTACCTTAGAAAAATCAAACCCAATGATGCTATTCCACGTCCTGCGTCTGCTCTCCATCCATTTGGCAGTTGTTTGTAGTGTCGGTGGGGGGAATTTATGTCAGGGATGCTAGCGTGGCGCACAGACGTCTACGCGGCGCGCTGCCATCGTGACAGGATTCCCGCCTTTGGAATATGCAGAGGCATTACAGTTCTCCATTGGTGATGAAGCATAATGCCTCTACCCCTTCAACCAACCTTGAATGACTCTTTTAGCTCTTGTTTCACCATCAAAACACTATCTCATTCATTCAATTCAACTTCTACACACTCATTCGATCTTCTTCACATTTCTTCACACTTCTTGATCTTCTTGAGCATTCTACACACTTCATTCATAGCATTTTCACAATTTTTGAAGCTCCAAGTTGACATTCTATTGGTTTCACTCCTCTCATTGTTGCGGCAACGTTAGCATTCACAAGCTTGCAAGCTCACATCTTCCTTCGCGTTCCTTGAGAGCATCTTGTTGGGAAGGTGATATCCATTCATTTAGCATAATTGTATTGTTTTCGTAACATATTGTTGTTATCATAGCACATAGTGCTTCTACTTCAATATCTTTCTTTGTCGTACTTTCTGTATCATTGCTATTATGGTTGTCCGTGGAGGTGGGAACACCAAAACGGGGGTTTGACTATGGCAAGCCCCAAAATAGCCCCAACATTTTTCCTCGTTCTATTGTGTGTAGTTATTTCATTCATGTGGAGCTTGTGGGAGGCTGGACCGATCGAAAGTTGGATTTCTGCCACCTTTGCTCGTCATTTTGTTCATAATCAATTTATTTATCAAGTTAAAGTATTGTTCTTATTGTTTTGGTAGTTTAGTTATTTTCTATTTTTTGTTATCAAACTGTGCTTGTCAGGTTGTTAGTAGGTTCCTCTAGGTTGCTAGACTGTACTTTATGTTCTTTGTTTGTACGGACGCTAGCGCCCGACTGGGATGCCAACACGTTGTGTTGTCGTCTGTCTTCTACGTTGGAGTCCTTTGGATGAGAGTTGCCTAAGTTACAATCTGGATCCCAGATTCACGCTCACCTAACTTCCTAAACTCTTGAATTGACAGAAGGAGAGAGGTAGATCAATCACCCTTTTCACCCTCTTAAAACATCAAACCTATCTTAGACAATCCCTTAGCGTGAGGTAGATTAGGGTAGCTGATTGTTCTAGACCCTCCCGTGACCTAGGGTCCTGAGCAATCGGTCCCCCTCCTCTACAGATACTATCAGAGGAATTGGTTATGATGTCAAATGAAGTTTCCTTAGAAATCATTGAAGCATCATTAAGATCCTTGGATTTATAATCAAGAGACATGTATCCTAAGCATTGTTGATTTGCACAAAACTATATAGTTTCCAAAATCCCTTGTTCATAAAGGCCTAGCCCCTTGCCTTTATAGTTTATGACTTGACATATCCTACTTACCCTAGGGTATTCATTACTTTAAAAGCAAGATGCCAAACCATCACTATGTAGCCAAGAGTCATTTGAGATTTCAATCTTCTCATCTACAAGATAGCTTGATTTGATGAAAGAAGTACCAAATTGATGAGATAACTAAGTTGTTTTCTTGTTCACGATGACTTGCCATGAATTTTAGGTGAGAGGGGAAGTTTACCCACATGGAAATTGTCTTGGATTTCATACTCCATGCTACCTTTGTTGATGATCTTGAAGAGAGACTTAGAAGGTGAGTTTTTGGATGTGGATGGAAGGTCATTTAGATGATGAAGATCTTTTGGAGTCGAGAGTTGTGGATTTGTCTATTTTAGAGACACTTTTAGTAAAGGACAATGATTGATTTTATAATCACTCTTTCAACATTTTAGAATATTGGAAAGATTGAGGATCACTAGGAATAGTTAATTTGATACCTACATGGGGAAATCTAATGTATTGGTGGAAGGTGGAGGGAACGACATGCATGGCATGAATCCATGGTCTACCAAGAAGGATGTTGTTGGGAAGGTCAAGATCAATTACATGTAGCAATTTTTGTTGTATGATAGGCCCAACCATGATAGGAAAATGTATAATACCTTTTGATTCTCTTTCTACATTATCATATGCTTTAATGGTGATGGTATTTTGGTCCAATACTACTTCAATGTAATCAAGATGTTTGATTAATGTTAGCGTGCAAATATTTAGGCTCAATCCATTGCCAACAAGGAACCATTTCACTTTATGTTTGGTAATAATGGCTTTGGTGTACAAAGGGAGATTACGGGATTGACTAATAGGAGGCATGTTATTTT
The DNA here is from genome assembly GCA_007258455.2 of Sequoia sempervirens. Classification (NCBI taxonomy): domain Eukaryota; kingdom Viridiplantae; phylum Streptophyta; class Pinopsida; order Cupressales; family Cupressaceae; genus Sequoia; species Sequoia sempervirens. The sequence goes on from VDFB02382961.1 coordinate 30,162, forward strand.
GGTTAAAGGTAAGTTGATGGATTGAAGACAAGTGCTTTATGAGAGCTTGGAATCGAGATAATTGGTATTGTTACAGACTCGTGACTCTTGAAGGACTTTGTATAAGATACCCATATGAACAAGGGATGTTTTGAGAAGATCCATGATAGAGATGTGGGAAGGAGTTTTCTTAAGCTATTCAACAAGGTTTTATTATTTTTGAAAAGTAGGCAAGGGAGGCCCTTGGATAGTGATGTTTACACCTAGTTGTGACAACACAATCTAAGGATTTGATTTTGATGGTTGCAACATGGTTGTTTAAATGTGCAATATGCCCAATAGTGGCTTTATAAGAATATGATGCTTTATTATGGTTGACATGATTGGTATGGATAGACATTTTTAATTATGTTTTGAAAAGGGATCTTGATATATCACCAACTATTTATTCTTTGATATGGATGTGCTTCCTTCAATTTTGATATCATCTCTATCAATTAAATATTGTATATAATTTTTTAGCTTCATGCATCCATTTGTTGAACTCCCTTGGAATTTGTGAAATTCACAATAATTTTTTTCAATATACCATTTGGTTTTTGACATATTTTCATCAAAGGGCTTGGTTTGTGAATATGCAATTCCATGATTAATGATATTCTTATTTTTATCAAATAATTTTGGTTTGTCTAATTGTACTTAATTTTGGGTGTCCTTAGTAAATATTTTGACAAGCCCCTTGGTGATGAGGGGTTTTTCAATTTGAACTCCTTTTCTATGAGGTCGCCAAATATATTTACATAATGCACAAGTAGTGAAATGATATTTTTTTATTTAGCTTGGCAATAAAAATCCTAGCCAATTGTTTCTCAAGGATTGGCCAAGGGAATTTGCAAGCAAAGTTTTTCCATCCTTGAAGGAATGAGGATAAGCTTTCTTCATTCCTTTATTTAGTGTGACATTAATCCATCATTGTTAGTTCATGTTCCATGTTGTATAAGAAGGATCTTACAAATCTTTCTATGATGTTGGGGATGTCATTATAGATCCCTTAAGAAGATATAAAAATCATTCTAAAGCTTGAATTCCCAAGCTTTGAGGGAGCAATTAGATCAAATAGTTGTCACTATAGGCTACTTCTAAGAATGTCATGAAAAGTTCTTTCATGTGTTCTTTTGAATCACCTTTTCCTTTGTACTTGTCAAATTTAGGTGGTTTGAAATAAGGAGGGAAATGGTTTTGTAGCCAAGCTCTGTCAATAGAATGAATCCCACTTATAAGCCTTTAAGAGTGTGCTTCATGGCTTGCCACTCCTAGGCAAATGATGAACCTTGGTGTGGTGGTGATGGTAATATAAATTTTGGTTGTTGATTGTTTTGTTGATGGGGTGGATTTGGTTGTTGACTCTACATAGGTTTGGATGATGATGGGCCAACTTGTGAGGTTAAGTTTGCTAATTGTTCACTTAAGAGTCGCAATTATGTTATGTTGTTTCTTTTTGTCTATTTTTTCTAATCCTAGTTTTTGTCTCTTTGTTCCTATCACCCCTATATAGGTATCCTGCATGGTTATTTTGGTTTGTATATCATTATGGCAAAAGGGTATTTTAAAAAAATCTTGTTTTAGTATAAATAGATTTGTCTTTATCCATTTATCTTCTTACTTATTTAATTCTACAATTATCTTTTATTTTAATCTTCAGAATATTCAAATGCACACATTATAATTAATTTCTAATTTAATTTAGTTTAAAGAGTTAGCATATATTATTTTATGAATTCGGATTAGGTTTTTGCCATTTCATAATCCAATCTTAATCCAACCACCCCCACCAATTTGTAATTCATACATCATAAACTCCAATATATCTTTAGTAGTATCTATAAGTTATATGATAAAACTTGCCCAATAGAATAATAAATAACCCAATTAAATATTCTATTATATATTTAAACACGTTCATATTTTAAATAGGAAGCAGCACCAATCTGCTCTTACATATCATGAAATATATGTACGAAACACTTTAAAAATACTCGAGTTACAACTGATGAAAAAAGAAAACAGTTTGTACAGAAGCGCTCACTTGAAATCGTCTGCTTCTCTAAGCAGCTAGCAAGTGCTTACACAGTTTGGCCCCTGTCCATCCTGGTACTAAGCATAAATTTCTGATGCTCGAAACTCCAGATGCTCTTGCTTGGTAGAATTTTTGTGGTTGTTTCCTACGTTCCAATAGCAACTCCTCATACAATAGAATCATAGACAGACCATTTGACAACTGACTTACAGATCTTGCAAGCTTGATTTTCTCTCATGTTCTGTTCTGTATAGATAATTCATTTTCGGAAACAACTATCTAGAACCAAGTATCTAGCAAATCCTTGTAGAACAGCTAGACCATTTGATTAATGTAACAAATGCTATACTCAATCATTGATCTTTCTTTTTAAAAGTTAGAATATTTTTATGATGCAGTCCAGTTTACAACATGCAATAAACAGGTCTACATCAAGTCCTCCACAACTCTTACCAAGTCCACTGTGCCGTACATACATTTACAAATACCTCTTGTCAATCCAGTATGCAAATCAATATGTGATCTACCTTGAACAACAAAATCCTTTCAGAATAAACAAGCAGTGCTTCAGTTCAACATTTGAAACAGGTTAACCAGTCTATATCATTAGGCAGCTATATCCAGTCCTCTACACATCTTGCCAAGTCGAGTGCGTTGTGCATATATATGCAACCACCTCTCCTCAATCCAGGTTGTTTTATGACTATAAATCGATAAAGTCCTATAGCTAACCTTATAGTATAAACTGACCTTATGCAATTTCAAATTAAGGCCTTTGAAAAGCATGATCAAACCAAAACCACTCCAATTCTTTTTAGTTTTAACTATACTGACTCCAACAAAGTGCTAAGGACACTTGCATATAAATTTTGACCGGTTGAACATTCATTCTAGACAGCAGTGCAGCAGATTGAACAAGCTCCATATTCACCTTACATAAGTTCTCTTAAGCTTCTAGAAGTCTCTGGATGACAAATGATGGTTTAGCTACATAATTTTGGAGGGGTTCCATGGGAATGTGATACCAATAATACGCCAATTTGTATCTTCCGACACCAAAATAAAATATGTATGACCCCTTCTTATTATATTGAAATATACATCACTGGTAGGATTTAAGCATTAGCTAATTCTTCTTCAAGCAATTCTATTGCTAAATCATCAGTGTAACCCTTTTTTGATTTAGTGTTTTTCCTTTTACTTGAATCATTTGAATTTACTTTAGATTTCTCACTAATTGCCTTAGCTACTGTCTTAGACAGTAAAAATCCTGGCCTTTCCAATGAGGTGGCCCTATCAAGGACCAACGGTTCCCGCACTGTAAAATCTACTCCATCATATGTCCATACACTCAAACTTGCATCACCTTTAAGGCCCAAAGAAAACCAACCAACTCCGGCAACAGCTACATCTACAGAATTTTCATCCCATCTATTTCCTGACACTTTTATTTGAGTTTGCTTCCATTCACCAAGTTCCCGTACTCTTTCTTCTCCAATAGGAGGCTGCACAACCAAAAGTCTGAACTTTAAACAACAATGATGGGCAAACATGACAATAGAATGCTGTCATTGACATGCAAGAAAGTTTTAATAGCAATATAAATGAGACATAAGATTTGCAATGCACAAAAATTAAAAATATGATGTTAGAAAGAAATAGAAGATAATTAATTTTGAAATCATTACAGGCATTGACAACAGTTTCTCCCCAAAAAGGAAGAAAGATGTTGATTCCCCACTTGTTGTATTCAAAAGTGTGAGCCAATCAGCTAAAAAATAAAAAATGAAGCTAATGAATTACTCCTGACATCTGTACTGTATCATGCAGCTAGACCAAGGTTCCAACAAAACGAAGAATAAAATAAAACCAACTAGCCAAACCACCTTCTAAAGTATTACTACCCATAAAAATAAATTTTCTAAATGAAAAGTCATTTGAACAGGAAATGTGTGATATACCTGCAATCTAACTCCAAACTGTTTTTCTTTTATCTCATTTGCAGTCTCTACTTTACCCAAATGCATGGATACATGAACTGAAGCCCAAACGGTTACATAGATTGTTTCCACTGAAGCTTGATCTACATCAAGTCTCATCAATCCTCCCACATGTACAGCTTGACCCACCTGCAATACGAAATATTAAGTGTAAAAGCAGTTTTTAAGAATCATAGTTGAATAATTACAGCACTTCTAGTCAAAACATTCTTTCTTATCAGTTCCAAAGACTCTGCTTATTGTGGTTGGTCAACAGCATATTGGTATAATTCTTTATGGATTTAGCAAAAATCACTTATAATTGGTTCAACTTGCCATAAATTTGTATATGAGGAAGAAAACAAAAGTATGTTCACTAGAGATTCAAATCTTATCAGGGCTGTTTTGAGTATATTATTCCATGGATTTAATTGTGTCTATTGTACTCTTAGGCAAGAGTCTAGTGGTAGTCAGAGAATGAATGGAAATGATGATTGAGATTCAAAACTTGACAACTAAGTCATCAGTCCTGGTATGAGGAGGGGTACGTGTCCAGGGTTCAAACACAACAATTTTTTTTTGGGTACGGCTACAGGTACAGGCTCAGTTCTATATATAGATATAATTTTAAAATTATAAAATATAAAAACAGTTATACTCATAATTGCCAATGTAAAAATATTTAAATACCTCATAATTTGCAAAAAAAAGAAAAGTCTTGTAAATTCATAATACAATGATTTCTCAAATGTCAATATACAATGAAAATTGCAATCAATATTCAATAATCTTCATATTGCTCTTCGTCAAAAGCATCAAAATCAACATTTGGTTCAATTCAAGGTTGCTGGGAGACTGGTACTGGTACTGGTACCGGTACGGCTTTTTTTGAAAATAGGAGACAGTGGTACTCAGAGACGCCATCTTTTTTAATATTAAAAAAAATTAATAAATTAATAATTTATAGAAAAACTCCAATGCAAATAAAGGATACAATATATTGCATGACAATAATATACTGGGAGACTTCAGGAAACCTCCGCTTGCTCTCAGCAGCTTGGAGGCATTTTTGGAGACGTCTCTAGTACCAGAGACGCATACCAGCCTCCGAGATGCATCTTAGGGTGCAGGAGACGTGTCTCCTGGCAACAATGGTTCAATTTTATTTGAACCACAATGAGTTGCAGTGCCACTTCCACAAGCCATGTCATATATAAAAGCTACCTCATCTAAAGAGATATTTGACAAGTTGTGCGCCAATATCATCTAAGTCAGCACACTCAAGAGTTAGATCCCAATTCCTCATCACCCCCTCCTTGTAATCAAGTTTCTTATGTGACAAGAGATCCCAATAACTAATGGGGGTCAAATTCATTTTGGTTTGTAGGCTTGTAGCTTTGATTTTAATTTCAAAATTATAAGTCGAATTAGGATTTCATCTTGTGTATCCTTTGCTTCTACACTTTGTGTGACCTGAAATAAAATAAAAATAAAAAATGAAATCCTTGTTTAGCCATTTAAATATTTAATTTTACAATTGTCAATTTATGGTAGCAGTACTTACATTTTTTAATTTATTTTTGTAAATTAAACATAAATATTTGATTAAATTTTAAAATCAATCATAAAATTTACTTGTCAAATTTGGATTTTAACTTTTGCGTGTCCTCTGCTTCTAGACTTTGTGCAACCTTAAGTAAGAAAAACAAAACTGAAATCCTTGTTTGAGAAATGTTAAGAACAAGTTCCTATTTGTGTATCCTTTGCTTCTACATTTTGCGCAACTTGAAGTAAGAAAAACAAAAAGAAAATGTTTTTGTCTTAATCCCTTGCATTATGCGACGTTTGAATTTTAATTTTTATATTATAACCTTATAAATTTTATTATCATTTCTTGCAGTGTCACTATGAGTATGAGTTCTCATAGCATGAGTGAGGATGAAGGTAAGCCTTAAGAGGTTAAATTTACAGTTGGAACTGAATCTAATTATGCACCTAATGATCCAGGTACAAAAGCAAAGAGGGGTGAAGCAACTAATTCTATTAAAAGCGCAAATATTAGTTGCCCTTCCAAAACGCTACAAAAATATGCTAAGGATCCATTCGACTCTAAGTCCCCTTTAAGACAATTTGCAACTAAGTTACAAGCAAAGCCTGAGACATCTAGGGCTACTAAGTTGTGGAAATGCCACTTTTGTAAACTTGAATTTCAAGACAGCATTACCAAAGTTAATGTCCACCTCCTTCATATCCGAAACAAAGGTGTAAATGTATGTGCCAAGTATAATTGTTGACCTCAAAAAGGTTCTCCTATCCCTGGATTTGGTTTATTAGGGTTGTACCCACCTTGGTGGTTTTTTTGGGACTTTAATTCTGATAATAATTCTTTCATAAACCTATCTAAACCCTCATTTAAGGATTTTACAAATGGGTCTAACAATTTATCCTTAATGAAAAGTATTGTTGTTATCCTTATGAAATGTATAAAGGCAAACTGTACCATTGTGAGAAAATTGCTAGTGCACAAGTTGAAAATTAGGCCATACATTTCAAACAAGCTGTACTATTTCTTTTGGGGGCAACTTAATGCTGTCGTCCTCTATTATTTGCTAGTTGCAGCTCTAGGAATGATTGTCAATTGTGAATGGTAATCGCTAGAAGTATTTATCTAATTTTTGGAGTGTGAAGGGTCATACAGCTGATCCCAGACCTGCCATACCATTCACTATTCTCAATCACAGCCTTTGATATCACTTTTTTGAATTTTTCCAGCTTGCACCATTAATTCAGATCTTTCCATACAGTTTAGAAGACAGTGCAGCAGGTTTTGGAGTCCATATCAGCCTTTTTGAGGGCTCTATCATCTTTCAGACGAGACCATACAGGTTCCTAGCAGGCCGTACTTATCCCTGTTGGCTGTAATTCTTCATTTCAACCCATACCTATGACATACAGTAGTTTTTCTTTGGCCACAGTTGGTTTTCAATTCACTTTCAAGGTATCAATTTATTTCATTTTCCAATTTTTCCATGTAATGTTTCAATTATTTGGAATTTGCAAAATAGTCATTTGAAACACAATTTATTTTCAAGAAACTGACATTCTAATATTTGGAAGATTTACTGCCAGAAGTTTGATTATTATTGTTAAAGATCCAGGACAGTTCACTGTCAGATCCATGCTACCATTATAAGTTGATCCCGATCGATTTAACAGTTAGATCCATTTTATTTTCATTGCATTGTCCGCCAATTTGGCATGTACTAGAATCAAGTTATATAGTCTATCATTTGGTATTGATACATTTCCACCTATAATCTGCTAGTTTGGCATGATCGGAATTTGCATATCATTTCAGAATTGATCAATTCTGTTAGTTTGATATCATTGTTTTTTGAATGGCTTGCTGGCAATATTTTGCTAGTTATTTTCACAGTACTCATTTTAATCTTCATATGCTCTCACCTTGCCCACATTGGAAACTTGGTGATCAGAAGCGTTAAGATTTGAGTTGATTGTAAAAAAATTTGGTAGATTTAAGCTAACTGTCATGCCAAGGATATTACAATTTTCAATGCAATACATTCTTAGTTCATGATCTATGTCTCAACACGTCTCTATCTCAATGAACAACTAATCATTTAATATAAATACAAGGTTTACCATCTGTAATGAAATGAACACACAACCATTCTCTCTCTTGTAAGATTATCAATCAATAATTGTTATTAAGATGAAGAACCTGAAATATTCCGAGCCAAATTTTTTCTTTAATTATCAGATTACAACATTACAATCAAGTACCCGTTAAGGTTAGGAGATAAACCCAAACGTACTGAAACAACTCTAACCAGTATGGCGCCGGTGACGGCGAGCATTGGTCAGAGGATCTAAACAAACTGCTTATGCTGTAACTCCCGATGATGATAGCAATAAAAAACTCAACGTCAAGTATGTGCTACCCAATCCAATGCGGAGTGAGGGGCAAATATGAAGTCATGCTGAATGACAACTGAAAATTCTACCAACAGATTTATCTATTACAAACTTCAAATGAAATTGAGAATTACAACCAGATTTGCACAGGAAAGAAAGACTGCCAGTACTACAGTTTTACAAATTAGAAGTATTCGCCTGCCAAACTCTTGTGAAATTACAGGATCATATTACCTCATTGAGAACCACTCGTATCTTGGATAGTGATATCAAAACCACAATGCTTTCAAGGATCAAATACTGATTTCTGTTTTCTGGTACAAATCTGCTCATTAAATGCATAAACAGCAAATGAATGACTTAAATGCTCATATCTTCCACGTATGACCTCCGATTGACTAGAGATTAAATGCACTAAGCCTTAACCAAGTAGACGCCTAAGATGAGACCCTGAAAACAGATCTAAAACCCACACATGAATCATGCACGAATCCCAATGCCATTAAATGGTACGGCCCAGCTGAAGAATTCGACTTGGCATTAAAAATTCAATACACAACATTAAAATCTATAAATTGGAGAAAATGAACGCTCCTTACAAACTTAAAGATTGATGCAATACCCAGAACTAGCATTTTTGTATTTTTTGAGATATGAGTAAAAACATGGATCTGCTGTATCAAATCAGCAACTCCAGAAAAGTTATGAAATGCAAAAACTGAACTTCACAATAACACAACAATGCAAAACTTACTATAAAACCACTCAAAAATCGAACCTCTCCACTAGGTGCTGTCTCTCAAGCACGAAGTCGAGCCCAGACTAGGAGGCATTCATTCTCGAAGAATTCCCGCAACCATTTCGGCAGCATAACATTAGCATAGACCAACTCAACATAATTTTCCAGTTGACCTCTCAAACCCTAAAATCCGCTTTTAGGTCAAAATCCACTCTCCTCAAGGATGGGCGCACTTTCTCTTCAAGTCTTAAGAAATGATATTTTAAATGAATAACAACTTTGATAATTACGCCCCTCATAACATTGCTTTGACTTTGGGAAATATTAAAATAATCTTTTAATGAGGGCGCCACCCTCAAAGACCCCCTTTTTTAAAACAACATTAAGTCATTAATCTAGGCCCATGGTCAACGTTAAAATATAATATTTAAAACGTGACTTTTTAATTAAATGACTTAACTTATCCCTCCGGATGTGCCCTGAAGCCAATACTGCGCCAAACATTTGACCAAACTGAAGCAGGAAGTCAACCGAGCTGAACTCATTTGGAAAGCTGCCAAAAATAGAATTTACTAAAAATAGTAAATTCCAAAAAGTACTCTGAATGCCGAGATGAACATACCCCTGCGAAGCTCTCTGAAAACCCAGAAAGAATCCGCCATTGAATCCATCATCTCTGAGCAAAGACCTCCTCAAATTTAGGAAACCCTAATTTATCTTCCGTCTAGCCTTCGGGTTCCCAAGGAACGGCCCAACGGTCACTGGAAAGATCAGGTTTGAGAAGGGGACATTACAGAACCCCAAGTTACTATATTAAGATTAAGATTAAGATTAACAATTACAACTCCTATGTAGCAATAAAAACATAAAAACCTTAAAAATAAGTCATGCATACACTGAAATTCTACAACAGTTCTTGTGGCCTGTCCCTCATGGTTCAGATGGTATAGTAAAAAGGAGAAAGTCAGGCAACTATGTATTCAAAAAGACCCCCCTTCAACACTATTAGTTGAGAATGTTAGATTTATTATGATCAGATATAAAACTCAGATTTTAATGCAAAATCAAACACATAAACACAGCATATACCCTGGGAAAACCCTCCACTTGAGGGAGAAAAACCCAGCAACAAAGATCTCTCTTATATATATAAATAATGGCAACAATTCTCTTTACAATGAGGCCAATCACAAGGCCAATATCCAGCACCAACTCTAGATGAAATGACAGATTATAATCTGCTCTTCCTTGATATTGAAATCTGCACTTAGAGAACCTTCGATCTGCTCTTGATGAAATTCGCACTTGAAGGAATGAATGAATCAAACTTGCTTGATGATAAATGGATGGAAATGAACTTGTATATATACAATGTGTGGGAGAGGTCACACCTCTTCAAGAACAAGGTCGGCCACAATATGAAAAATATAATTACAAATAAATGGTGCGAATTACAAGGAAGGTTGGCCCAATTAAAAAATAATATTGTTGCCAAGTGAAGCGCCTCTTCTTCACTTTGATTAACTCAATAAATGAATAGCCGTTAGGCTATATGAATTTATTGTTCACAATAAGGCGGAAGTATGTAGCCCGTACCTACAACATCAACACTCCCTCTTAGCTAGGAAGGAATACTTCCGATCCACAATGTCATGGACTCTCTCAACATGACACCCACAATGGCTACACCCATATGTGGGGAGGAACATATCACCTCAACGTGATATCAACCACCATGGCTACTCCCATGTATGGCATATGTGCACAAGTGCCCATCACGGAATCACTCAATGTGATGTCGTCACCTCATCGTGATGTTCACCATGGCTACTCCCAGAGGGTGAATAAACACAAGTACAAGAAAACCATCACAGACTCTCTCACGTGATGTTGTCATGGAGTCACTCAACATGACATCCACCATGGCTACTCCCAGAGGGTGGATCAAGGGTTTTCACCTCAAGTTTCTCTCACAAAGAAAAATGCATTAACAAGGGCTTGCACCTCAAATCTCTCTCATAGAGAGAAATGCATTAAAGCAAATCACAGAAGATCACTAAAGCTGAGTCTCCCTCTCAGCTAGGGCTTCATTCTCCACAACTCCAAGCTTGTCTCGAAAGTACACAAACTTTACTCTGGAGAGAGGCTTGGTGAGAATGTCTGTCGTCTGCTCATCAGTGCTAATGTACTTCAACTGGATAGCTTTCCTCAATACCATATCTTGAATATAGTGGTATTTGATCTCAACATGTTTGGTTCTGTCATGAAACACGGGATTGACAAAAAGCTTCACACAGCTTTGATTATCACAATGAATGACAGTTGGCTCCAATGATTGTCCAAACAATCCTGCAAGGAGCTTCCGAAGCCACACTGCTTCTTGAGCTGCCACACAAGCTGCAATATACTCGGCCTCTGCGGTGCTCAGTGCCACTGAAGATTGCAGCCTGCTATACTAGGAGATCATTGCAGACCCCAAACTGAAACAACATCTAGAGGTGCTCTTCGATCAGCAACACACCCTACCAATTAGAATTAGAATATCAATCAGCTCCAAGTCCACACCAGAAGAATATTTCAATCCATACCCGACTGTACCACGCAAGTATCTCAGGATATGCTTCGCTGCAACTAGATGTATTTGCCTTGGTTCACACATGAACTGACTAGTGCACTCACTGCATAGCAAATATTTGGTCTAGTATTGACTAGATACATCAACGATCCAATCAACTGCGTACATAGTAGGATCCACCAGATCTAAACTAGTTGCAGCAAGTTTCTCATTGAGATCAAGATTTCTATTGTATACTTCCATTAATTACTCTTGAAGTATATGACTTTGAATCAACAGTCATTCTTGAAGAGAAGCCCAAGCTCAACAGGTATCAATCAATCCTCTCATACCAAGCACGAGGAGCCTGCTTAAGGCCATACAAAGCCTTCTTCAATCTACAAACATGAGACTCCTTCCCATTAACTTCAAATCCATCAGGTTGCTCAATGTATACCTCTTCCTCAATTACACCATTTAGAAATGTTGTCTTCACGTCCATTTGGTGTAACTTCCATCCTTTAGCTACTGCAATAGCAATGATAGTCTTGATGGAGGTATAACGAGCAACTGGAGCAAATGTTTCCTCATAGTCTATTCCCTCTTTTTGAGAGAATCCCATAGCCACAAATCTAGCCTTGTACTTCTCAATGCTTCCATCAGTTGCATGCTTGATCTTGAACAACCACTTAGAAGATACAACAGATTTTCCTTTTGGTCTAGGTACTATGTCCCAAACATCATTTTTGAGGATGGATTGATATTCTTCAGCCATAGCATCTTTCCATACTTGCTGACTTGAAGCTTCCTCAACACTGGAAGGCTCAGATTCAATCATTTGACTCATCAATACAACATAGTTTGAAAACTTCTATGGTCTTCTACTTTCTCTAAATGTTCCTCTTCGGGCTGCAAACTTTTCTGCCTCCTACATTGTTTGCCTAGCCCATAGGGTCTCTTTCGACCAACAGCAATATCTCTAGGCACATCAGTAGGTTCCAAAAGCTCAACTGGATCACCATCTTCTTCTGGTTCAGGAGACTTCCTCTGAATCTCAGGAGTATGGTCAACTTCTATGTCCTGAGAAGTCTCATGATCTTCATTATCTATCTCCATGAAAGAGCCTTTAGATCTCTCGAATGCAACATTTTCTTCAAATGTAACATCCCTGCTGATCTCTATTAGTTTCTGACCTAGAATGTAGATCCTGTAGGCTTTTGAAGACTCACTGTAGCCCACAAATATTCCCTTCTTGCTAGATGGTTCCAACTTAGTCCTTTTATCTTTAGGTATATGAACATATATAGGACAACCAAATATTCTCAAGTGATTGACTTCAGGCTTCACACCTGTGAAAGCTTCTTTAGGAGTCATGTTCTCCAAATACGATGAGGGCTTTGATTCTGAACATACACAGCTGTCCTAGATGCCTCGGCCCAAAGGAAGGTTTGCAGATCGTGATCATGAATCATGGCTTTAGCTACTTCTACAATAGATCTGTTCTTCCTTTCTACAACACCGTTTTGCTGTGGGTTGTACGGAACACAAAACTCCCTCTTAAAACCTGCCTCAACACAAAAGTTACAAAAGCTTCCAGAGATGTATTCACCTCCGTTGTCAAATCTCAGAACTTTGATCCTCTTCCTGGACAAGTTCTCTACTTGAGCTTTAAATTCCTTGAATCTCTCAAGTCCTTCCTCAGATTCTTTAGTTTTTAAGAAATAAATCCAAGTCTTTCTAGAGTAGTCATCAATGAAAATTACATAATACCAGAAACCACTCAAAGAAGCAATAGACATTGGACCACACAAATCAGAATGAATAAGATCTAGAATACATTTAGATCTACTTTCACTACTATGAAAGGGTCTTTTAGTGTTCTTACCCAAAGTGCATCCTCGACAAGTACCTTCATGCTCTTGGTTAAGTTTAGGAATGCCAGTGACCATCTTCTCCATGGATGGTAGTGCTCTAAAATGAAGGTGAGCAAGTCTTCTATACCAAAGCTCAAACGAACTTGATGAATCATGCAACAAGGCTTGAAGTGGATGAGTGCAAAGTCTATAGAGACGCTCTTATCGAACACCAATCACACGGGCAGTCTTGATGCTTGAGTTCTTCGGCCATGCAAGAACTTTACCTTCAGAGAATGCAACTTGATATCCCTTATCCTCCAACGCTGAAATAGAGACAAGGCTCTGCTTGATGCCTAGTACAAATAGTACATCACTCAACTGAAGGGAGATGCCCAATTCTAAGTGAAGTGAGGAGGTCCCAACGCCTTTCACAAAATAACATGCATCATCTCCAATTATGACTTGAACACTTGTATCTCTCTCTACCAAATTAGACAGATGTTCTCTAAAACCCTTGATGTGGCGTGAGGCACCACTATCAATTAACCAAGTGTTGTTATTCGTAGGAATATTGCTTGATAAGGCATAATAGAATAGAAAACCACTTGAATCCTTCTGAGGAGAGATCTCACCCACATCTGCAATTGAAGCTTGCTGCTTAGGTCTGGATGGACAATCTTTTGCATAGTGACCAAATTTGTCACATCTAAAGCATTGTATGCGGGAGAGGTCCTTCTTCTTCATGTAGGGGCACCATCTGATCCTTTATCTCTATTCCTTTTGAAGTAGCCTTTCTTCCCTTCTCTTCCTTTCTTCTTCGAAGATTGAGCGGCAAGAACATGAATGTCTTCATTTGTAGAACTTTGTCCATTGCCTCTGCAACTAATCTTGATTCTTCTTGGATGCAATCTGTTGGTATGTGGCGACCATGCTATACTGTATAGCCCATGGTATCAAACTTAGGACGGGAGCTTTGATTTCTCCAAAAAGAAAGAAAACCACTTTGTAAAACCTTCTGAAGCTTCTAAAAGCTTGTTAAAAGGGTTGGATGGGGTTACAGATGAAGAAAACGCGATTATTCGCAAGATTGTAATAGGTTTTGCACTGGATAATAAAAGTATTGGATGGCTGCGGTTTGGTGGATGTAGCCCAGATTGGGTGAACCGCGTTAAATTCTCTGTGTTATGATTTATTCTGTGTATGTTTTAGTTTCTCTGTTTATTATTTAAATCTGCATATAATTGTTAGATATCTGCCATCTCTAACCCTAACAATCTGCCCTCAAGCGATCAAACTTAGGAAGCTTTGATCTCCCACTAATTCCTTGGATAAATGGCTCCCAAGATTGAGGAAGAACATTAAGCACCAACATAGCCAAATCCTTATCATCAACCATATGCCCAATGGTAGAGAGCTGATCTCTCAACTCGGTAATCTTCATGAAAAATGAGATGACGGATTCTCCTTTCGCCATCTTGACATGATGAAGTTGTTGCCTTAATGCAAGAGCTCGGCTTGTATTATTGATCTCATACATTTCTTCCAAAGTCTTGAACATTTCCCTTGCAGTCTTCAACTTGGAGATGATTGGCACAAGGTGGTCCTTTACGGAGTCTACCAAAATCTTCTTCGCCTTAGTGCAATTCTTTCTCCATTGAGACTTCTCATTTTTATCGGAAGGTTCGGGAACTTTGCCCTCCACGAACTCAACAATCTCATTTTCTTCCAATGCAAGCATTACTCTAAACTTCCAAGATGTGAAGTTTGAAGCACCCTCAAGCCTATCTTCGATCTTGAGCTTGTTCACCATCTTTGACGATCGGATAGATGCAAGAAGAAATGAGAATAAGAGTGGATGATAGCGCTGCTATAGAAATCTGATCACGATCTTCTTATACCCGCTCTGATACCATGTTAGATTTATTATGATCAGATATAAAACTCAGATTTTAATGCAAAATCAAACACATAAACACAGCATATACCCTAGGAAAACCCTCCACTTGAGGGAGAAAAACCCAGCAACAAAGATCTCTCTTATATATATATAAATAATGGCAACAATTCTCTTTACAATGAGGCCAATCACAAAGCCAATATCCAGCACCAACTCTAGATGCAATGACAGATTATAATCTGCTCTTCCTTGATATCGAAATCTGCACTTAGAGAACCTTCGATCTGCTCTTGATGAAATTCGCACTTGAAGGAATGAATGAATCGAACTTGCTTGATGATAAATGGATGGAAATGAACTTGTATATATACAATGTGTGGGAGAGGTCGCACCTCTTCAAGAAGAAGGTCGGCCACAATATGAAAAATATAATTACAAATAAATGGTACGAATTACAAGGAAGGTCGGCCCAATTAAAAGATAATGTTGTTGCCAAGTGAAGCACCTCTTCACTTTGATTAACTCAATAAATGAGTGGCCGTTAGGCTATATGAATTTATTGTTCACAATAAGGCGGAAGTATGTAGCCCGTAGCTACAACATCAACAGAGAATGGTTGTGGAACGAGCTGGAGTTGATCTCAACTTATCAACTTTAGCCTAGCCTCATTTCCTTCCTTTCAGCTCCAAAATTCGAGCTTATGTGGCAGTAATAGGATTATATAACACTAAATAAAAGAATGTCGATGGAAAATACAGTGGATTAATATTTATTATTAATATGCAATTCCAAAACAGTTGTTGGGACTGCACAATAGCCACAAAATGAAGTCACTTCTGTTGCACATCCCTTGCCATTGCAATAAAAAAAACAGCTACCCCATCCACAGTGGTCATTTGCCATTGCAGATGGGTTGCAGACCTTAAAAAACTACAATGCAAAAAACCCACTGCATTTATTTTAACAGAGGGTGCAAATGCAGCCAGTTGGCTTTTTTAGTTTTACTTTCCCATCTGAACCATGAGTGAAGCTGAATTTCAATGGGGGCCCTGTAAAACCCAAAACGTCTCGTATTGACCATTTTCCATACACCAATAGATAGGACAGAAAAAATTATTAAAATTTCATGAAGGCTATGATTAATTCTACTTACCACTTATTTGTCAAAATTTACAATGCTTGCATTAATCTATCCAACCAAGTTGAAGTCAGATATTATTTGGCAAAAAATTAAGTATCTCTTTTTTATGAATTCTCAACTTTAAAATTTTAGCAAAAAGGTTAAGAATATTTCTTAAAGATTTGAAATCGCTATAGCATTCATCTTCAATATCCATGTTTATCAATGCAGGTTTTAAGGTGCAGTGTATGGTAATTTTAGAATCTTTTCTTGTTTGATATAAAACTTATATAACGCATTTTGCCCTTTATATGGGCTATTAATACCATCTATGGGAGATAAAATCATAAAAGAGACTAAATTTTATCTAAAAGGGACATCATAAATCTCAGAAAATAAAAGGGGAAAGTTGTTACCTTCACTCTGTAAGTCCTAGGCTTCAACTGCTTGCGAATTTCTATCATTTTCTGCTCCTCTCTGTTCAAACGCATCGTCATCTGATAGGGATGCAGCAGTCCAGGAGTGTCATAGAGCTTCGCTTTGGCAGGCAAAATGCCCCCAATTCTTATAATCCCCAATGTAGTGCCCGGAACTGCCGCCTCTGTCAGATGGGTGACCTTGCCTCTTTCCTTCTTCCCAATCGCATTGATCAGAGTGGATTTCCCTGCATTCTGAGCTCCAATAACCCACACATTCCCCCTGGGTCCAGCTGATTCCTTAATATGTGCAATCAAATTTCGCACACCCAAATCCCTGTGTGCACTTACCAGAAAAACCCCGCTCAACTTCGGGGCCCCTGCTGCCCGAGCCCGTAGCCGAACCCACCTGTCCAGGGGAAAATTTAAGGAAAGAGGATTATTTTACAACTATAGAATGATTCATGAATATTTCACATTCAAAGAACATGAAAATGAAACCAATGCATTTGCGTAGAATTGAGAGATTTACTATTGAAAGACTTTTATAGGGAATTTCGTGTCCATTGTATATAAAAAATTGACAATTGTTTCTTAAAAAGTTAATGATTGAGCAGTCTAATTGTTACAAATTTGAGAATAGTTAGCCAATTGACCAAAACTAGCCTGCACCTGTCCAATCGGGCAGGTGAAACCTGCATAGGCAGCAAATCTGCCTTGGTCGCCACCAAAACCAGTCGAAGCCCTCTCGACTTGTGCAAGGCAGCATTTAACATCTTCGCAGCTCGTCGAGGAAATGAACCATCAAAATCCACGGCATCGACAACCATGACCACAACAGTCCGCCCAACGCCTTTAGATTTCATCAGTCGACTGCCCATAGCAGATTCAAAGTCAAATTCAGGCAGCAAGTTCTCAGCCTTCTGATTCTTCACATTGCCGTAATTTCTGAGAGAGTGGCACCGTGCGCAGACTACTACCATTTCTTCTTCTTCACGTTTTTTCTGCTCTGCTTTAGCATTCTTCTTCCTTTGACTTTTTAAAGCCCTTTCCTTTATAGTTTCTTCTGTGATGTTGCCGTATCCCAGCCCAGCTGGTGCAAAAGCATCGAGTTGGAGTTTTCTTTTCCATTCCTCTTCGTCATCCAACCAGTCCCAGTTGATATTGACTTCCTCCATATGTCCCCCTTCCTCGTCTTCCTCTTCTTCATCAATGATCTCGCCATCGTTGTCTTCTTCTCTGAGGACTTCATCGTCTTCATCTTCCACCTCGGCTTTTAGAATCTTCTTTCCGTCTTTCCACGAAACCTTTCCTTCTAGATTTTCTTCTCTAAAACCCTTACCTTTAGGTTTTGTCCTCCATTTTTCTTCGTCGTCGTCGTCGGTGAATTCATCTAAATCTTCTTCGTCCACAATTTCATTTAAACCTTCTTCGTCCGAATCCAGGTGTTGATCCTCATTATCCCATTCCTCTTGGTAAGAATCTCCATCATCTTCTTCCACTTTTAGGGATTCGAAGGCATCTTTCTGGAGAGGGCGAAGAAAGAAGCCAGGAGCTTGAGGATCCTCGTCCTGCATGAAAACTCCGCAGCCGGGACATACCAAGCGGTCGGCATCTTCGTCTCGCCCCTGGCTAAAACCCACTATACCCTCTACAGCAGCGCCTCTGAAAGATACTTTTTCTGAAGTGAGTTTTCCTGCTTTAACATCTTTAGCAGCGCGGCAAATCATGTATTTTGAATTCTTTAAATGATGTGAAGAAATGTACGAAGATTTCCATGGACAACTTGAATTTATGTTTGGAAATAGACAGCTAATTTTAGAGTTTGTTGTGGCTCTTTTATTCGGTGGTGCGCTCAACAGTTTTGGAAACAAGGTGATGTCTAAAAGACGAACTGCCATTCTTACCTTGGATTTAACCTGGTCGGTCTTCTTGCACGACCATTACACAGTGCTCGCTACTGCAACTCCTATGCCCCGCTAATGTAAGCAATTAGGCTACTTCGCCCTTGCTCTTATTCACGATACAGAACTCTCCAATGCTCTTATCCACGTTACAGAACTTAGCACTTGCTCTTATCGCTGTACATTGCACTGTCTAAATAACTCGCAATTGGACTTATAGATTCAATGGACAGGCTGACAATTTTGTGATTAGTGCAAAATTTTGTTAAGAGAGATACATTTGGGAAGGAGTATGGTATGTATTTAATTTATTAAATGGATTGTTTAGAAGATAAGAATTAGGGTAATCATTTTTAATAGAAGATTAATTAGAATTAAATTATTTATAGCAATAATTATTGACGTGGATTGAGTTGTAATAGTATCATAATAATGTTAAACAAAGATTATCAAATCATTATTTAATTTTACAAGTTTTTAATTTGATATATGTTTTGTGTCTTATTTATTAATTGTAAGTTATTTAATGTACTAAATTGAGTTAACAATACAAGTTATTTAAACAATTTTTAATAAGTTTATTTTTGTAATTATTTATGTTATTGTGTTTTGTATCTTTATTTTATTGTATTAATGTCCTAAGTCATCAACAAGCATAATAGTGTGTCTATTGAATGGGCTTTGGTTGTGGCATGGAATGTTTCACATAATCTACTACCAATGCATTCTAACAACCTTGGTTCAATGAAGCTCATTTCATCAATTAAAATATAATAAATGAAATATATGTTTTCTTGGAAAGATGATAGAGCTTGACCTTGAAGAGGGTACATGTCTCTTATTGGTATGTGAAGTCCTCTACGAATTGTTGATGCATTAATATGAAAATAATTGCACATATTGGAGTGAGAAAAAATAATGGCTTTTGTGTGTGGGGTGCATTTATGGAGGTGTAAGAGAGGGGGACCACCGCGTGCAAGACTCTAGGTTACGGAGGGTCAAGATGGGAGAGGCTGCCCTAACTTACCTCAACTAAGTGCAGTGTTAGGAAATGCAAGGCAAGAGTAACAAGGACCGTGAGGCCTCTCAGTCACTCTATAGACCCGAATTGTAAGATGGGGCTAGGCGAGCTAGTTTTTGAGCTCAACACAGTATCTCAGAAAGCTCTCTATCTGAGGACGAAAGTGCAATTCCAGGATGACAGCGCGGCGTGCTGGCATCTCACAGGAGCACTAGCGTT
Source organism: Sequoia sempervirens (assembly GCA_007258455.2). Taxonomy (NCBI): domain Eukaryota; kingdom Viridiplantae; phylum Streptophyta; class Pinopsida; order Cupressales; family Cupressaceae; genus Sequoia; species Sequoia sempervirens. Next base: position 49,859 of record VDFB02382961.1, read on the forward strand.
CGTATGGCTAGAGGACTGAAAGTACAGTGTGAACTATCGGAAAACAAGCTAGTGGCCTAGCTAGAGACTTCTAAAAGAGCAAAACAACACTATGAAATATGAATTTAAGTACAAGCGAAGGTGATAAAGTAAATATACTAGAGCTAAGGTGACGAAGATGATTTCGTAGAAGAGTCTATTCACCAGTTAGTTCCTCGAAAGCACATATTCCTGCACACACGAAGGAGAGAAAAATATTGGGTGGCTATATAGGGGTCTGCCTCAATCAAACCCCTATTTAGGTGTTTCCACCTCCATAGACAACCAATAGAACAAGATAAAGAGAATACTATAATGAAGAGCACAAAAGCATTACAAAACAGTAAAGTGCTAACTCAACCAAGTGATAGAGGAGAGGAGAGGGAAGCTTACCACCTCCACCAAGAGCACTCAAGGCTGCTTGGGGGAGAAAATGAGAGTACTCAAGCCTTTGCTACAATGGTGTGGTCCCAAACCTGCTCTACCAAAGTTGGAGTGTTGTATTTGTTGCAATGAGGTGCAAGAATATTGCTAGAATTCTTGAAGTGGATGCCAAAGAGGATTGAAGAAGCTTGTAGAGTGATTGTAGAAGTTCTTGGAAGATGAAATGCATGTTCAAGGGATGAATTTGAAGAAGGGATGGAGAAAAACGGCCATATTCAGGTCTATCGGTCGAAGGGGGCGTTACAACTTGACTCCTAATGAGAAGTGTAATGCCTTTGCAGGTTCAGCCGCAGGAATCTACCAGGGACGTAAGTGCACCATGCAAACATCTATGCATTGCACGAGCATCCCTGATAGAAATGCCTCCATCGACGCTCAAAACAGGCGCCAAGTGGGATACAAGCAGTGGGCTTAGGTGGAATTAAGCCTTTGAACTTGGTCTTCTAAGTTGGATGATGGAAAAAAGGGGATTTTCACATGGGGTGCAAATTTACTCCTATACATCTTTCCCCCACTTTAGCGAGCACAAATACTAATGAGTGCTCGATTAAGTAGATCAAGAAAGAGGTAAAGTTTAGAAATGTATACCTGAACTGTCGAGAAAGCAGATTGCGATATGGTGAACATGAAGGTGCAGGGAAAGAGAAGGACTCCATAGCTTCTTGGAACTATGAAGTTGGAACAACAAAGCGTCTTACAGGGCCGCAGACCTGCACAGAGGAAACCCCCAAGATCTCTCGCATGAAGGAAGCCTTGCAAAGTAAGCGCCTTATAGGCTCGTAGACCTGCAAGGAAGGTATCCCCCAAAAACTCTAGCATGGAGGAAACCCAAAGGAAGCATACTCCGCAGAGTCAAGAAGCGGCCACGTAGGCAAGTAAGCGGACAGTCACGTGGACCATCGATGATTCCAAAGGGGTCCCTCGAGAACCCTTCAAAAGGAGAGGGGTCCACTCAAGGGATGCACTGTTTGAAAAGCAAGGTCTAGTTAGGTTGCCCCAAAGCTAGATGCAAAAGAATCCATTTGAGATAAAAACTTTCAAATGGAGGTCCCTTGGGAACCCGTCGTGAAGAATGGGGGTCCACTCAAGGGACGCACAGTTCGAAAGTAGATGTTTCTTTTCTCAGAACAATTCATCATCGAGGGATCCTTTTGAAAGATGTTCACTTCATCAAGGAATTTGAAAGGAAGGATATGCCCCCACACAAGGGGAAGATTAGAGTTGTTCCCGCTTTGGAGGAAGGTCTTCAAGTCCTTTCTTTACGAACCTGTGATGAAGGAAACACGTTTCGTTAGGGTTCCAAGTTGAGAATGTGATTATAGAGAAAATTTTGTGCGGATTTTCAAGAAAAGATTCGTTGGCAACAAATGCTTTTTTCTGAAAAATTGAAATGTTAAAGAAATACGTTGTCACACATGAGAGGGACAACTCAAGCAAAGAAGAAAAAGATAAAGCAAAAGAGAGAAAGCACAAATAAAGGGCACATGGGTAGCCTGATATTTCGGGGTCAGAATTGCTTATAAATATATATATAAATATATATATATATATATATATATATATATATATATATATATATAGTATATAAATGAATTGTCATCAACCCCTACTATATCAGGCCATGTGAAGAATGCATGAGAAGACAAAGTAAAAATAAAAAATTGGGTCAACATGGAAGGGAAGCCTAAATGCTCCCAATGCTTTGCATCGTCCCCAATTTATTGAAAATCAAGCACAAACATGGAAGAATGATGATACAAATAGAAGAAGGTTTACGCCACAAAAACCACGCATGTATCCAAACACCAATGGGGGTGACCAGGGTCATCCAGGCACACATAGAACGAGTACAAGGGAACACTTCACAAAACACACACACACAAGATAAAAAAAGGGGGCCTCCTCCTAACATTGATCGACCAAGAGGTCATTCGCTTCCCAATCCAAATCTTCATGAGGGGAAGGAGGACGAGCCTGCAATGGTGGGATGTTAAGAGGAGGAGCGTCTGGTCCTATCGTAACAAGGGCTGAGGAAGAAGCCCCTATAAGGTCTTCTTCACTGAGCTCTTGTGGAGCTAAGGTCAATGATTTCACGAAGATCGTTGACAGGGCCGAGACTTAATGCACGGAGTTAAACATGCATCCCACAGGAGTGCCACGTCTAACTTCAGTGGACGGGACAGGTTGCGCCTGAGATTCACTGCTAGGCTCACCGAATGATTTGAGAGCGATAACAAACTCAAGGGAAGCTGGGACTAGTTCCGTCACCAAGACAGAACAAGTCAATGCGGGGCCACCTTACAGAGAAGTTAGACTCCTCTTTCGTCCTTTGTTTCTGGAAGGACCACACCCCACCTCTTGTTTCATAGGAGGAGATGAAATCACCACAGACGAGGCTAGAGGTGGGGAGGAAGAGGAGGAAAGAACCGCAACAGATACAACCAAGGTATTAATCATATTCACGGGCTTCAAAAAAGGCTAGATATCTGGAATGAACATCAACAAAGGTGGCTCCACCGAAGGAGCGATGAACACCTATACCCGTTTAGGGTTAGGCGCATTCCTACTTGCAACAAAATTCGAGAGCACTGTGGGACCAGATTGAAGAGGAGCAGAAGGAAGGGGAGAAGAAGACGCTACAGGAGGCCCTGAAGCAGGGGCGGTCATTTCTTCCTCCTTCCTTTGCGAGGTTTCCTGCTTAGCCAAGAGAGCCTTTCGCCGACGCTTGCGCTCATGCGCAAAGTGGTTTCTACGACTCTTGGAGTTAGAGGCCGGGATTGGCGAAGGGATAGAGGGTTCCTGCTCAACCATGGGGACGTCCACCATGACCATTCCTGGCAAAGGGATAGGTTCCTACATGGGAGCAGGAGGAACGGGCTGAGGAGTGGCAGGAGGAGTTGACTCGAGAGCCTCGGTAGTCAGCCTCTTTATGTTCACTACCTTAGGAGCAGGAGTCGTAGGAGGTCGCAGATTGAATTCTCTTCGAGAACCTTTCTTCCTACTGTATAAATAATACCACCATCTGGGATATTCATTAGGGAGGTCTGTGATCCTGAGCTTGGGCCTACACCAAGGAGGAATCATTAGACTCAGTGGGTGGTTGTCGGGCTAGCTCATCCAATACTCTTCCCAAGAAGGGGGAGAGGAAGAGGCAGACCGGGAGGAGGTAACCTTCTCTTTGCCTTTGCGAGAAGGAGAGGGAGCCGGTGTGGACTTCTCCTTCCCTTTCTGGGAAGGGAGAGTAGTTAGTGTGGGCTTCTCCTTCTCCTCTTGGGAAGAGGAGGCAACTAATTGTTCTATCACAGGAAGGGTTAGCTTTGGTTCCCCTTTGCCCCTAGTTTTATACTTTACATAATTTTTGTAAAGTAGGTCCATTCTCAGAGGAAGTAGATTGACCAGGGAGGGCCAAAAGTGATCTAACAAATATCCACCACGGGACACCAAGGGTTGGTATCCAGTGTCATGCACTACATGCACGACACCTTCATGGGAGAATTTTAAACATTTGTGAATAATAGAGGCATTCCGTTCATGGGGACGAGCCAGGGTATGCCTAGCTTCAGCCTGAACAGATTCGACTCTGGGATAACATCGAAAACTGTGTCAACAGCCCTAGGTCCAACTAGGATGGACAAAGTGATTGAGTCGTAAGGTTTAAGACACATACCATCATGTGTATGGATGGTAGATTTCGTTTCTTCATATTTTTCCTTTTGTAATGAATTTAATACTAATGTCTCCTCAGTGATAAGATTTACACGGCTCGTGGGGTCTATCAAGACTCCTGTCACAATGTTACCATTGACATGAGCGAGAATATAAAGAGGTGAGGGTTTGTTGTTTAGAGGTAAATCTTGTGATGTGAATGTAATGTCCAATGAACTGGGTGCGGGTGGAGTAGTGGAAGTCACTGTGACCATATTGACATAGGCCTTAGGTTGGGTAATAGAATCAGTGGGATCGATAATCATGTTAGTAGAGTGTGACGGAAATGGGTCCTTGTATATTTGCAATTCACTATTAGCTTTCACCATTGATTTGTTAGCATTTTGTTTATTCCCATCGAGACGAATGGTATCGTCCTTGATGCAATCATCTATCTCATGACGTAGTCACATACAACATTCAGTATCATGTCCATTAACATGATGGTATTGGCAATAAGTACTCCCATCATACCAATTAGGGTAGGGTTCTTTAAATGGCTTAGGAGTCGATAAAGTTACGATCTTATCCTTCAACAATTTTTGTAAGATGGAAGTATAAGATTCTGATAACTTTGTGAACTTTCGATTACATTTGAGGTCGTTCTCATCAACAACGGCTACTACTTTTGTAACGGCCTTACCTTTCCCAGAGATTGATACAATGGAATTTCCCTTAGAACGGGAGCGCGAGGAGGATCCCCGAACTGAACAACTGTTTGTTGGTACTCTCGTAAGGCTGCACACAAGTGCGCGAAAGAAGGGTATTTCATAAGGATGAACTTCTCTTGCCAAGGCCTTTGTAAGTTCCCTATGAATACCTTCTGCACGTCAGAATTGGGCAACTGATACGAGATTTTTGAAAGAAGCGCTTAGTAGCGTCCTATGAAATCAATGATTTTTTCATTATCTCCTTGTTTACACTGGACGAGATCTGAAAAGGTCATCTTCAGCCTAATGTTTGCTTGAAACTGTCTGAGGAATTGATTTACGAGTTGATCAAATGAGAAAATAGAGTTTAGGCAAGGAACAATACCACTTGAGCATTGTGTCCTTGAGAGATCGGGGAAACAGTTTAGCCATCAACACATCTTGACAGAAGAAGTAGGTGTATAGGGCGTTAAAGGCAGACACATGTGTTTGCGGATCTCCCTTACCACCATACTTCTCAAATTTAGGTATCTTCGTTCCTTGGAGGAAGGGAGTGTTTAATATTGCAACCGATAATGGGCTATGTCAGAAGAAGTGCTGGAAAATAAGCTGGACAGAGGCTTGGGAAAGATTCGCCAACTGGCTCTGCATCTTACCCATATTCTGAAGAAGAGTGTTCAGAATAGGGTCATTAGAAAATAGAGGTCCAGAGGGACCTCCTCTAGAACCACTACCTAGGTTGCCTCCAGAGCCGCCACCAGTGTGACTTCCACCAGAACCACTACCAGAGCCACTGCCACCAGTAGGGCTTCCGTCGGAACCACAACTATGACCTCCATCGAGGCTGCCTCCGCTAGCACTACTTCCACTACCAAATCCTCCACCACTACCAAAGCTTCCACCACTCATCACGCCAAATCCTCCACCACTAGAGGTGATAGGAGGGGTGAAGCTAAAGCTCAAAGGGACCGTGTTAACTTTGATAGTTTTAGGTTGTTCAAAGACAAAAGGGATACTAATAGAAGGGGCCGCGTCGGCCATATAGATGGATGTGGGAGGCATCGATACTCCTAAATGTCCTTCGTTCCCTTCGAAAGTGAGCCCTTGTGCGAAGCTAGGGTTGTTCGAAGGAGCATATGCTTCAATGAGACCAAGAAGTCTAGTCAGAAGTTCTATGCATGTTCGATCTTTACTCATCATATACTTCAACTCACTAATAACCTGAGTGGCTCTAGCCATCTTTAGATTCCTTTCCAAGTGGTTTTCTAAGTTGCCCAATCCCTTAGTGAGGGTGCCAACGTATTCTATGGGGATTTGAACGGCCTCATACTTGTCCACTGATGATGGCATGGGAGACGTAGGGGGAGTGGGAACATGATCAGTTTTGTCAGTAAATCCCATCGTGTTCCTCAACAATTACTCCTCCGCAGCCACACTAACGGCAGGACCAGAGAAAAGGCCCGTAGAGAGACCAATTGAGACCTTTGTCCTTTCCATCGAGAGGTGTCGTATACTTCTCCTAACTATATACCTGAAAGTTGTAGGCTGGGTTGTGATGTTCATAAGCCTTCACCATGCTTAGACACACAATAATCATGAGATACACGAGAGAGGTTTCAACACCAACAAATGAACAGATGTTGGTTCACGTTGGGTACACCAAAAAATGTAAGAGAGGGGGCCCACCGCGTGCAAGATCCTAGGTCATGGAGGGTCAAGATGCGAGAAGCTTCCCTAACTTACCTCAGCTAAGTGCAACATTAGGAAATGCTAGGTGAGAGTAACGAGGACCGTGAGGCTTCTCAGTCACTCTACAGACCCGAATTGTAAGACGGGGCTAGGCGAGTTGGTTTCTGAGCTCAATACAATATCTTGGAAAGCTCTTTGTCTAAGGACAAAAGTGCAATTCTAGGACGACAATGCATTGCGTTGGCATCCGTACAGCCAAAGGACCGAAAGTATAGTGTGAACTATCAGAAAACAAGCTAGCAGCCTAGCTAGTGACTTCTAAAAGAGCAAAACAACATTATGAAATATGAAAAGTACAAGCGAAGGTGATAAAGTAAATATACCAAAGCTAAGGTGACGAAGATGATTTCGTAGAAGAGTCTATTCGCTAGTTAGTTCTCAAAAGCATGTATTCCTGCACACATGAAGGAGAGGAAACTGTTGGGTGGTTGTATAGGGGTCTTCCTCAATCAGACCCCCGTTAGGTATTTCCACCTCCACGGATAGCCAAGAGAACAAGATAAAGAGAATACTATAATGAAGAGCACAAAAGCACTACAAAACAGTAAAGTGCTAACTCAACCAAGTGATAGAGGAGAGGAGAGGGCAGCTTACCACCTCCACCAAGAGCACTCTAGGCTGCTTGGGGGAGAAAATGAGAGTACTCGAGCCTCTGCTACAATGGTGTGCTCCCAAACTTGCTTTACCGAAGTGATGGAGTGTTGTATTTGCTGCAATGAGGTGCAAGAATGTTGCTAGAATGTTTGAAGTGGATGCCAAAGAGGATTGGAGAAGCTTGTAGACTAATTGTAGAAGTTATTAGAAGATGAAATGCATGTTCAAGGGATGAATTTGAAGAAGGGATGGAGAAAAATGACCATATTCGGGGCGGTCGGCTGAAGGGGGTGTTACAACTTGACTCCCAATGAGAAGTGTAACACCTTTGTAGGTTCGGCCGCAAGAATTTTCCAGGGATGTAAGCGCACCATGCAGGCGTCCCTGATAGAAACGCCTCCACCGATGCTCAATACAGGCACCAAGTGGGATACAAGCTGCGGGCTTAGGTGGAATTAAGGCTTCAAACTTGGTCTTCTAACATGGATGAAGGCAAAAAGGGGATTTGCACATGGGGTGCAAATTTACTCCTATACATTTTTCCCCCACTTTAGCAAGCACAAATACTAATGAGTGCTTGGTAAAGTAGATCAAGAAAGAGGTAAAGTTTAGAAATGTATACCTGAACCGTCAAGGAAGTAGATCACAATTTGGTGAACCTGAAGGTGTAGGGAAAGCAAAGGACCCCATTAGCTGCTTGGAACTATGAAGTTGGAACAACAAAGTGTCTTACAGGCCCGTAGACTTGTAAGGAGGCAACCCCCAAGATCTCACATGAAGGAAGCCCTATGAAGTAAGCACCTTACAGGCCTGTAGACCTATAGGAAAGGTATCCCTCAAAAACTCTAGCATGGAGGAAACCCAAAGAAAGCAAACTCCATAGAGTCAAGAAGCGACCACATAGGAAAGTAAGCGGATAGTCATGCAGATCGTTGATGATTCAGAAGTCTTTCAAAGGGATCCCTCAGGAACCCTTCAAAGGGAGAGGGGTCCACTCAAGGGATGCGTTTTTTGAAAAGAAAGGTCTAGTTAGGCTGCCCCAAAGCTAGACACGAAAGAATCCATTTGAGATAAAAAAAAATTCAAAGGGAGGTCCCTCGGGAACCCACCATGAAGAAAGGGGGTCCACTCAAGGGACACACAGTTTGAAAGTAGATGTTTCCTTTCTTAGAAGGATTCATCATTGAGGGATCCTTTCAAAATATGTTCACTTCATCAAGGAATTTGAAAGGAAGGATCTAGCCCCACACAAGGGGAAGATTAGAGTTATTCCTGCTTTGGAGGAAGGTCTTCAAGTCCTCTCTTTACGAACCCATGATGAAGGAAACACGTTCCGTTAGGGTTCCAAGTTGAGAATGCAATTCTAGAGAAAAGTTTGTGCAGATTTTCGAGAAAAGATTCGTTGGAAACAAATGCTTTTTTTGAAAATTGAAATGTTAAAGAAAGACATTGTCACACATGAGAGGGACAACTCAAACAAAGAAGAAAAAGATAAACCAAAAGAGAGAAAATGCAAATAAAGGGCGTAGGGGTAGCCTAATATTTCGAGATCAAAACTACTCATAAATATATATATATATGTATGTATGTATGTATAGTAATAGTATATAAATGAACTGTCATCAACCCCCTACTATATCAGGCCATGTGAAGAATGCATGAGAAGACAAAGTAAAAATAAAAAATTGGGTCAACATGGAAGGGAAGCCTAAATGCTCCCAACACTTTGCATCATCCTAATTTATCGAAAATCAAGCACAAACATGGAAGAATGATGATAAAAATAGAAGAAGGTTTATGACACAAAAACCACACCTGTATCCAAGCACCAATGGGGGTGATGAGGGTCATCCAAGCACACATAGCACGAGTACGGGGGAACACATCACAAAACACACACACACACAGAAGATCAAGAATGGGTGCCTCCTCCTAACATTGATCAGCCAAGAGGTCGTCGAATTCCCAATCCAAACGTTTGTAAGGGGAAGGAGGACAAGCCTGCAATGGTGGGATGTTAAAAGGAGGAGCGTCCAGTCCTCCCACAACAAGGGCTGAGGAAGAAGCCCCCGCAAGGTCTTCTTCACCGAACTCTTATGGAGCTAAGGTCAGCGATTTCAGGAAGATCATTGACAGGGCCGAGACTTCATCCACGAAGTTAAACATGCACCCCACAGGAGCACCATGTCTAACTTCAGTGGACGGGACAGGCTGTGCCTGAGATTGACCACTAGGCGCGTCGAATGATTCAGGAGCGATAAAAAACTCAGGGGAAGCTGGGACTGGTTCTGTCACCAAGATAGAACAAGTCAATGTGGGGCCACCTTGCAGAGAAGGAAAACTCCTCTTTTGTCCTTTGTTGCCGGAAGGACCACACCCCACCTCTTGTTTCATTAAATGAGATGAAATCACCACAGATGAGGGTAGAGGTGGGGAGGAAGAGGAGGAGAGAACCGTAGTGGATACAACCAAGGTATTAATCATATGCATGGGCTTCGAAAAAGGCTAGATATCCGGAATGAACATCAACAAAGGTGACTTCACCAAAGGAGCAATGAACACCTGTACCTGTTTAGGGTTAGGTGCATTCATACTCGCAACAGAAGTCGAGAGCAGTGTGGGACCAGACTGGAGAGGAGCAAAAGGAAGGGGAGAAGAAGATGCTATAGGAGGCCCTGAAGCAGGGGTGGTCATTTCTTCCTCCTTCCTTTGCAAGGTGGCCTACTTAGCCAAGAGAGCCTTTCGTCGGTGCTTGCACTCTTGCGCAAGGTGGTTTCTATGACTCTTGGAGTTAGAGGCAGGGGTTTGTGAAGGGATAGAGGGTTCCTACTCAACCATGGGGACGTACACCACAACCATTTCTGGCAGAGGGATAGGTTCCTGCATGGGAGTAGGAGGAATGGGTTAAGGAGCGGTAGGAGGAGTTGACTCGAGAGCCTCGACAGCAGGCCTCTTTCTGTTCATTGCCTTAGGAGTAGGAGTGGTAGGAGATCGTGGATTGAATTCTCTTCGTGAACCTTTCTTCCTACCATATAAATAATACCACAGTCTGGGATATTCATTAGGGAGGTCTGTAATCCTGAGCTTCGGCCTACGACAAGCAGGAATCATTGGACTCAGTGGGTGGCCACTAGGCTGGCTCATCTAATACTCTTCCCAAGAAGGGGGAGAGGAAGAGGCAGACCGGGAGGAGGTAGCCTTCTCTTTGCCTTTGTGGGAAGGAGAGGGAGTCGGCGTGGAATTCTCCTTCCCTTTCTAGGAAGGGAGAGTAGTCAATGCAGGCTTCTCCTTCTCCTCTCGAGAAGAGGAGGCAACTGATTGTTCTATCATGGGAAGGGTCAGCTTTGGCTCCCCTTTGCCCCCAGTTTTATACTTTACATAATTTTGTAAAGCAAGTTCATTCTCAGAGGAAGCGGCTTGACCAGGGAGGGATAAAAGTGATCCAATGAATATCCACCACGGGACACCAAGGGTTGGTATCCAATGTCATGCACTACATGCGCAACACCTTCATGGGGGAATTTTAAACATTTGTGAATAACGAAGGTGATTCCCTTCATGGAGGCAAGCCAGGGTATGCCTAGCTTCAGCCTGAACAGATTCGACTCTGGGATGACATTGAAAACGGTGTCAACATCCCTAGGTCCAACCAAGATGGACAAAGTGATCGAGACGTAAGGTTTAAGACACATACCATCGTGTGTACTAATGGTAGATTTTGTTTCTTCATATTTTTCCTTTTGTAATGAATTTAATACTAATGTCTGCTCAGTGATAAAATTCATGTGGCTCGCAGGGTCTATCAAGACTTCTGTCACAATGTTACCATTGACACGAGTGAGAATATAAAGAGGTGAGGGTTTGTTTTTTAGAGGTAAATCTTGTGATGTGAATGTAATGTTTGACTAACAAGGTGTGGGTGGAGCAATGGAAGTCACCGTGACCATATGACATAGGCCTCGGGTTGGGTAACAGAATCAGCGAGATCGATAATCATGTTAGTAGAGTGTGATGAAAATGGGTCCGTGTATATCTGCAATTCACTATTAGCTTTTGCCACTAATTTGTTAGCATTTTGTTTATTCCCATCGAGACAAATGGTACCATCCTTGATGTAGTCCTATATCACATGATGTAGCTGCATACAACGTTCGGTATCATGTCCATTAACACGATGGTATTGGAAATAAGTAATCCCATCACACCAATCAGGGTAGGGTTCTTTAACAGGCTTAGGAGTCTGTAAAGTTACAATCTTATCCTTCAACAAATTTTGTAATATGGAAGTATAAGATTCTGATAACTTTGTGAACTTTTAGTTACATTTGAGGCCATTGTCATCAGCAGCGGCTACTACATTCATAATGGCCTTACCTTTCCCAGAGACTGATACAATGGACTTTTCCTCAGAATAGGAGTGTGAGGAGGATCCCCCAAACTGAACAGCCGTCTGTTGGTACTCTCGTAAGGCTGCACACAAGTGCACAAAAGAAGGTTATTTCATAAGGGAGAACTTCTCTTGCCAAGGCCTTTATAATTTCCCTATGAATACCTTTCGCACGTTAGAATTGGGTAGTTGATATGAGATTTGTGAAAGAAGCGCTTGGTAGTGTGCTATGAAATCAATGATATTTTCATTATCTCCTTGTTTACATCAGATGAGATCCGAAAAGGTCATCTTCGGCCCGATGTTTGCTTGAAACTGTCTGAGGAATTGATCTATGAATTTATCAAATGAGAAAATAGAGTTGTCAGGCAAGAAATAGTACCAGTCGAGCGTTGTGTCCTTGAGAGATCGAGGAAATAGTTTAGCCATCAACGCATCATGATGGAAGAATTTGGTGCACACGGTATTAAAGGTAGACAATTGTGTCTGCAGATCTCCCTTACCACCATACTTCTCAATTTTAGGTATCTCCATTCCTTGGGGGAAGGGAGTGTTTAAGATTGCAACCGAAAATGGGCTATGTCGATAGAAGGGCTAGAAAATAGGCTGGGTAGAGGCTTGGGAAAGATTCGCCAACTGGCTCTGCATCTTACCCATATTCTGAAGAAGAGTGTTCAGAATAGGGTCATTAGAAGATAGAGGGCCAGAGGGACCTCCTCCAGAACCACCACCAAGGCCGCCTCCAGAGCCGCCACCAATGTGACTTCTGCCAAAACCACTACCAGAGCCACTGTCGCCAGTAGGGCTTTTGTCGGAACCACCACCATGACCTCCATTGAGGCTGCCTCTTCCAACACCACCTCTGCTACCGAATCCTCCACCACTACCAAAGCCTCCATCACTCATCCTACCAAAGCCTCCACCACTAGAGGTGATAGGAGGGGTGAAGCTAAAGCCCAAGGGGACCTTGTTAACTTTGATAGTTTCAGGATGTTAAGAGACAGAAGGGATATTGATAGAAGGGGCCACGTTGGCCATATAGATGGATGTGGGAGGCATCGATACACCTAACTATCCTTCACGCCCTTCGAAAGTGAGCCCTTGTGCGAAGCTAGGGTTGTTCAAAGGAGCACATGCTTCGGCGAGACCAAGAAGGCTAGTTAGAAATTCTATGCCTATTCGATCTTTACTCATCATATGCTTCAACTCACTGATGACTCGAGTGGCTCTAGCCATCTTCAGATTCCTTTCCAAATTGTTTTCTAAGTTTCCCAATCCCTTAGTGAGGGAGGCAATGTATTTTGCAGGGATTTGAACGACCTCATACTTGTCCACCGATGATGGCGTGGGAGTCGTAAGGGGAGTGGGAATGTGATCAGTTTCGTTAGCAAATCCTATCTCGTTCCTCAACAACTACTCCTGCACAACCACACTAACGACGGGACCAGAGAAAAGGCCTGTAGAGAGACCAATCGAGACCTCCGTCCTTTCCATTGGGAGGTGTCATATACTTCTCCTAACTATATACTCAAAAGTTGTAGAATGGGTTGTGATGCTCATAAACCTTCACCACACTCAAACACACAATAATCATGAGAGATGTTTCAACACCAACAAATGAATGAATGTTGGTTCACGTCAGGTTCACCAAAAATGTAAGAGAGGGGGACCACCATGTGCAAGACCCCAGGTCACAGAGGGTTAAGATGCGAGAGGCTTCCCTAACTTACCTCAACTAAGTGCAGTGTTAGGAAATGCAAGGCGAGAGTAATGAGGACCGTAAGGCCTCTCAGTCACTCTACATACCCGAATTTTAAGATGGGGCTAGGCAAACTAGTTTCGAGCTCAACAAAGTATCTCAAAAAGCTCTTTTTCTAAGGATGAAAGTGCAATTCCAAGACGACAGCGTGGCGCGCTGGCGTCTCACAGGTGTGTTGGCATCTGTATGGCTAGAGGACCAAAAGTACTGTGTAAACTATTAGAAAACAAGCTAGCAGCCTAGCTAGCGACTTCTAAAAGAGCAAAACAACACTATGAAAGATGAAAATTACAAGTGAAGGTGATAAAGCAAATATACCAGAGCTAAGGTGACGAAGATGATTTCGTAGAAAAGTCTATTCACCAGTTAATTCCTCAAAAGAACGTATTCCTGCACACATGAAGGAGAGGAAAATGTTAGGTGGCTATATAGGGTCCTGCCTTAGTTAGACCCCCGTTTAGGTGTTTCCACCTCCACGGATAGGATAGCCAAGAGAACGAGATAAAGAGAATAATATAATGAAGAGCACAAAAGCACTACAAAACAGTAAAGTGCTAACTCAACCAAGTGATAGAGGAGAGGAGAGGGAAGCTTACCATCTCCACCAAGAGCACTCAAGGCTGCTTTGGGGAGAAAATGAGAGTACTCAAGCCTTTACTGCAATGATGTGGTCCCAAACTTGCTCTATCGAAGTGATGGAGTGTTGTATTTGCTGCAATGAGGTGCAAGAATGTTGCTAGAATGCTGGAAGTGGATGCCAAAGAGGATTGAAGAAGCTTGTAGAGTGATTGTAGAAGTTCTTAGAAGATGAAATGTGTGTTCAAGGGATGAATTTGAAGAAGGGATGGAGAAAAATGGCCATATTCGAGTCGGTCGACCGAAGGGGGCGTTACAACTTGACTCCCAATGAGAAGTGTAACTCCTATGTAGGTTCAGCCGCAGGAATCTTCCAGGGACGTCTGCATGCCGCGCGGGTGTCCCTGACAGGAACGCCTCCACCGACGCTCAAAATAGGCGGCAAGTGGGATACAAGTAGTAGGCTTAGGTGGAATTAAGCCTCTGAACTTGGTCTTCTAAGGTGGATGAAGGAAAAAAGGGGATTTGCACATGGGGTGCAAATTTACTCCTATACAAGAGGATGTGATCTCAATGTTATAAATCAAGTATGATTCTCCTCTTTCTATAGTTCCTTGTACAATAATTAGAAACATGGTGCTTGCTTTCTAGTCCAAGAAGAATGGTTTGCAATAATGTTGAAAGCATTTTGTTTCTCTAAAGAAATTTTTCCCTTTGTGATACTTGAGTGGGTTTAATTGTTGGTGTGAACGGGGTGTTTTACCTAACTGGTTCATCACCTAGGTCCTCTTCACACTAGTTACTTAAGTTTACTTAGTGTACACATATTATAGTTATCAATTTATGTCTCAAGTCATAATATTAAGACACATATCATAATCTTATGCAATCATATATCTCATCTTGGTCTATAAAACCAATGGATTCTCTTTGTATTTTAATTCATTGTAAATAATCTATCATTTACATCTTTTGGAAGAATAGAATTATTCTCTAATATCTTATCTCTCTTGTGCTTTCATTGAAGCTTTTAGATTTTGGGATGCTACATCCTCAACTAAATATTACATGGTATAGAGCATTCTATACCAAATCTTACATTAATTCCTTTAGATTAGTGTATTGAATGGTTATAGTCAACGAGTATGACAACATTGTCCACTAAGGAGAGGGAAATTATTGTGGCAACCCGGTTGTGGCTTGTGTAAAAATATCGATGTCCAAGCATGCCTACTTCATCAATAACAACATTGTTCCATATGTGGAGGGAGGATAGAAGCTTCCACTCATCTACATCAATGTGTTCTATATGTTCTAGTCCATCAAACATAATTTTTTCACCAATTTTGTTGTTTGATTTTAGTTGTGTGACCAACATGTTATTCATGGTAGGTGCTAGCCATGCTTTCCTGTTGATTGATGACATCTTCCCTTTGTAAAAAGATAAGTATAGTAGAATCTCAATCCAACATAAGGACTTAAACATTCTATTGTCTTTAGAAGCAATTGAAGTGAAACATAGGGAGAGACAAGTTATGTTTGGAATATCTTTTTTATCCACTTGTAGATTATGTCAGAATTAAAAAAAATATAATTTATCCTTACTTCAATTAGTTACAATGATTGTAATGATGCTAGCTGTACTATATACCTTTCAATGAAACTTGAGATGGGTATGATACATTCTTGAGTTAAAGGTACACTATACAAGGTTTCGCTATTGATATTCAAAGAAACAAAGAAGTGACTACATATTTTTAGTGGTATTTTAACAAGTGGAAATATTATTGTGCACTAATATCATGATCAACATTAGTCTCAATTATAAGCTGGTGAAATACATTAAAAACAAACTTTTCTAGGTCAATAATTCCATAGGTGTGTTTTAAAAGTTGGTGTTTACATTCAAATCGACATTTTACTTTTGTTGCATACTTGGTAATGTATTTAAGTACCACATGGAAAGACATAACATATTGGAAAATCAATTACATCCCAAATTAATAAAAAATTTGGGTTGTGGATTTTCAACCTCTCACAATGTTTAGTGCCCAAGAATGATGTGTGACTACTATCATTTACAACAAAAGTAGATGATGCCTATAAACCCAAAGGATTTTTGTAATGACATACCAAAGATGACCTTGTTCTCTACAAGCATGTTTATGCACTACATTATGTGTGTCATTGAACCCAATTTACTAACTCTATATAATCTATAAACAAGGGTCATCAAAGATGGAATGGTGCACCATTTGTTCCCTTTGTCAATATTATCGTGGATTCTATGCACTAAAATATACCTATTTATATATTACACAATTCAAATCAATGTTTTCAATGATACATGCTCCTTGTGACCAAAGGAAGCCATAAATATGGGTGGATCCTCTATTTTACCTCTCATATATGTGAGATAGTATAAGAGTTGGAATTATTGTGCAAAAGTAAGTATTTGGTAATATTATGAAATTTAAATGATGATCAAATCTCGCTCACATATACCAATAGTCTCAATAAATTAAAAGCTTCTCCAAGATCTCTTCTCAAAAAAGTGTAAGCCTATTATGCAAGTTGAGTGTAATTAGATGTGAATTTTTTTATAAAAGGGGGGGGGAAACATGTTTTGTTAGATGTGGATTGTTAATTATGTTTTTGATCGTCCACTAGTAGGCTTGTGTTTTTGGTTTAGTGAGAGGTATGCTAGGGCAATGCACTATATAAATATAGCCATTTATTATTTGTTGTGCTACTCATAATGATGATAGAGTGAACATCCACAACCTAATAATTTTATTAATGATGTTCACCATGCATGATAGCTCTGGTTTGTACCTTGTCCAAAGGGTCTTGTCGTGGATAGATTTGAGCCAAAATACATAAGTTTATCAAGCAAATCTTGCATGCAAAAATGTAGGTTAGCAACTATATCTAGTACACTTTCATAAAATAATTTCATGAAAGCCACTAGATTGATGTTGATTGGCTTCTATTGCACATAAAAAAATTTAACAAGAGCTAACAAAAACATGGATTTTGATCAAATATATTATCATGATATTGCATAAGATGTAGATCATATCCATACATTTCAAAATATTTAATGCATGTCTAGTTGAAAAATGTTACATTTGTAGGAAAGAGAGTGGGGAATGCCATTGCAAGCAATCCCTGTGTGTTGTACATTGATTGGTGAAAAATTAATAAAATTCCATTATGTAACATGTATGGAGTAATCTTGATTAAATAATCTATGTATTTATTCAACCTATCTATGTGTTGTTAGAAGAACAACTACCAAAGAAGAGTCTTAATTTAATTATTGTTGAACATTATTAAACTCATCAATGTTTGTGGGTGTGGAGTAGGTTGTAGGTTCTAGAATTCTTGTGTAGTTATAAGAAACCATTATCAAGAGTTGTAGCCATAAAATATACAAGGATTACATATAAAAGGTAATAATTATTTTATCCTTTATTGTGTTAGCTTTGACATGAACAATTAACCATATTTAAGAGGTGTCAAACAACAATCCTCTATCATGTTTGTTACAAAACAAAGCAATATTTTTTCTAAACCTATGAGTACATAGGAATGATAACTTTATAACTTAATTGCATTAGTGTAAAAGCTTGTCATTGATAGCATAGTGTAATGGTTAAATTGTGGCATTGTAGTTATTGCCATCAAGGTTCAAACTCTTATTAGGGTGTTAATGCCTAGTGTTCGTGTTGGAGATGAGGTCCCTTGTTCGTGTCTTTGATGCAAGAGCATCCAGTGGTGTAAGGGCAATCTTGCATCACAAAAAAATAGTTAAATTTCAAGTTTCTCGGTTTTTAGATGTTTTTACATTTTTGGATACCCTTTTCATCATAATGAAATTCCCAATTTACGGTTTTTATTTTCGGTTCCTGGGTTGAAAGATATTGCAATTTTGGTTTCCCAGATTTGCACCTGAAAATCTTCCAAGTTATATTTGAGGCACTTAGAGCTCCCGGATCGGCCCTGCAACTTTCCAAAATCGGCGTAGCAATTTTGAGCGCGTTATTGACTTTGAGACCTTTCTAACGGTTCAAACGGTTCATGAATTGGAGTCCCGGATCAAAAGTTATGGCCCCGGGAAGTTGGCGCACTTTCTAGAAGATGCAATTGCAAATGCTCTTTTAAAATTTGAACTTCATGTTGTAAATTTTTGGCGCCAAATCGCCTAAACTCAAATTTGAATGTTGTTTTGGCTCCAAACTAATGAGGAGCTCTATTTATGGGCGGGTTTCTAATTTTTGGGTAACTTTTTGGGGGACAAGCTCGTATATTGTGAAAGGGTTATTCTGTAGCTTTCTGTAATTTGCATGTGTTGTA
>VDFB02382962.1:0-19632 GCA_007258455.2 Sequoia sempervirens
GCATCACCTCAGAATTAACTCCCTAATATTCAATACTGCATGTTATTAAAATATTAAATGTAATATTAAAAAATTATCTTGGTTTTAGTTAGTCTTTATTAACTTAGTCGTTTGTTTTTAATTTTTATTTATGTTTTAGTTGTTATAGCATCTTTTTTATTTCTGTATTAGTTCGCTTCATTAATGATTGTTTCTTTTTAGAAACATTGTTTTGTAATTTTCTTATAAGGAGTTTTCACCTCTTTTTGTAATTATGTCATTATGAATATCAATTATATTTTTATGGTATGAGAACTCAAGTTCGAACTTAACTAGTTGTAAAAAAAATTTAGAAAATTTTTTTAAAGAAATTTTTTTAGGGTTTAGTAAAAAAAAATTGAAATTATTTTGGAGTTTTTTGGAAGATTTTCGTGAGAATTGTTTTTGAAAGATTTTTGAAGAAAATCAGAGATGGTTTTTTGAGGGTCTTCTAAAAATCATGGAGATTATTTGTGGAAAATTGCAAAAAAAATTTAAACATATCATGCCGTTTTTTGAAGATTGCGTGTTTTTTTTTTGGTGTGGAAATTTCTTCTAAGTTTCACATTTTTTTCTTCTATAGATTGCACAGCCATTTCTAATGAAGTAAAAAATTGTGTGGATTTTTTTTCTTCTTCTTTATTCTAGCGGAATTGCATTTTTGAAAAAACGTGTGACGGTTTGTAACAGATTTTTGCCGCACACATCTTTTTGGAGCAGATGTCTGCAAATCGTGTCTCCTTGTTTGTGTCTTTTTTTTAGGGCATTTTTGACCTCTGTCTACATTTCAAGGGTTTCTTGCACACATTTTTTGGACATTTTATGAGTGTAGCTATGAATTTCGACAGCCTTTTCTATAGTGGGTTTTTTACAGTGACGAGATCTTCCTTTGGCACACAATTTTTTGTATTTTTCGTGGCCTCTTTGTGTCTTTTTTCTGGGCGACAGGTTCATGTAGCATTTGAAATATTTTCTAAAAGTTTTCTATGATTTGGATATGCGTCTGTGTTAATAGAATTTATGACAAATTTTTTAGTTCATGGGTGTGCAACAACTTGTGATCTTTTTTCTTTTGCAACCTAGGGTTTTGTGACCTCGTTTGACAGGTTTTTGCTAGTTTTTTCTGAAGATCGTGACCTACAGTTGGGCGTTTTCTAACCTTCAATGCTGTGGCGCTACCAAAATTTTTTTATGGGGTTTGTGCAGAATTCATGGTTTTATTTTTCTAATGACTGTGACATTTACCAAGATTTTTTTTGTTTGAAAATTTTGAAGTTTTTGTGCCAAGAATTTTTAAGAGTTTGTGTTTTTTTTGGACGGATGTTACCATATTTCTGAAGTCATGATTTTTTAGATTTCATGGCAGGTTGAAATTTTTTTAGCTAGTTTTGACAAAAAAAAATTGGGAAAAATAAAAATTCTACACAAAGTTTTTTCGAATTTTTTCTTAAGAATTGCAGGTTAATGTTTATAGAGATTTTTTGATGGTTTTTTCTTGCTCCTAGAATTTGATCCACAATGAGTGGCTTACAATTTTTAGCCAGACATAAAATAATTACAACTAAATCTCCATACGGGCATCTATAGTATTTCATCATTGAGGAATTTGAAAATGATGCAATCTAGAGTTTCATGACAGCATTTGTTTGTAGATTCTAAATATTATTTTTCAAATTTTTGGATAGTTTACGCCTACTTATCTCCCTCAGAAACCTAGTTTTCAGAAAACAACTGTTGCCCAAAGTGATGCTCCTTTATTATGCTTGCTTTTTCCCGCCAGGGGGATAAAATTCTAATTCTTTGAGATTTAGATTTGTAACTCATTATCTAGATGCTTCCATGGTTAGATATGGATTTTTAATGAATATTTTTAATCGTTTCAAGAGATCAAAACCAATTACAATTCAAACATGGCGCAACTATATAGCGATATAACTTTTTTGTATGTATCAAATTCAATTTTTTGGTTTGGATCAGATTCAATATCGAGACATCCATATTTTTTTAATTTTTATTATAATCATATTTTCCACAGCCAATGCGAGCGAGCTTGATTTTCAATGAAAAACCTGTGTTTAATCAAACTAAAAAAAAAATACATAATAAAACCAAAACATATCAAAATTATATTCGTTGGATAGCTCGTTCTGAGGACTACCTAATTCCAGTTGGGTTTGTGAAGTCTCCACCATTTTCATCTTCAACCTGAGCTCCGAAGTGCAAAAATTTAGATTTTTTTTGTGTTTGAGAGGGAGAATGAGGGATAAGGGGGGCTTGAACTAAGGTTCACTTGAACCTTGGTTCAAGCGAACCACCTTTTAATTTGCATTTTCCTTTGTTTTTTGGGCGGGAAATGGTGGGTAAGCATTTAAGTGGGTTCGCTCGAACCTATAGGTTTGTTCGAACCCCTAAAACCAAATTTTTTGCCATGGGCTCATTTTTTGTGAGTTTTCCTTCCTCCATCAAATTGTAAACCATTATTTTGGCTTCACCCTCTAAAAAATTATGGGTTGTTGCTAGGGTTTGCAGACCAATTTTTTGGGCAATTTTTTTCTCAACAAAAAATCATGCACCTGAAGTTTTTAAAGATTTTTTGAAAAAATTTCTATAAAATTTTTGCAATTCAAAAGTTTTTTGAGGATTTTTTTTCAAAAAATCTTACTTTTTCAGAGTTTTCGAAGGTTTTTTTTTGAAAAATCTTACAATTTGTGGGTTGTGTCAGCTAATTGTCTAGTGTTTTGACAGTTGATCACAATGTTACCTTGTTTTTTGTTCTTCAAAAAAAAGAGGGATGGCGTCTTTGTCCAATATCACATTGAAAAATACATAGAGGTTCAATGGGAAAAATTCTACTACCTGAAAGAAGCAGAAGCTCATTGTTTTTGAGTGTTGATGTCTTGATTTGATTGTTCTACAAGAAAGAATCAATGATTGCAAGGCAGTTATGTTTCTCCAGTTATCAGTCACTGTTGATACGTTTCCAGAAGATTATGAGTAGACTTAGTTTTTTTGTATATGATGACTATTAAGGGAGGGTATTAAAATATTAAATGTAATATTAATAGCCATCTTAGCTTTAGTTAATCTTTAGTTAACTTAGTCATTTTTTTGTAACTTTTATTTACGCTTTAGTTGTTTTAGCATATTTTTGACTTTTGTATTAGTTCGCTTCAATTTATGATTGTTTCTTTTTATAAACATCATCTTGTAATTTTCTTTATAAGGAGCTTTTGCCTCCTTTTATAATCATGTAATTTTATGAATATCAATTATCTTTTCACATATCTTGAAAGAACACTACTAAAGGATAAATTGAACAATGTATCTTAAAATACATACACATAATTTTTTGATAACACTTTCCAAATTTCATGGAATTTACATAAATAACTTTCAATCTTCATAATTTTTAGAATTCTAATACAAATTCATCAACAAAACTTCCAGCACTGACTAGAAACAATTTATTCAATACTGAATTTTTGAAAAGTCTTTCAATAAAGCTTCATGAACTTCATTAAATTTATCACAATAAGCACCAGCACAGTCTTTGAAGTAGGACTATCAACAATCATCTAGGGGGTATCTTCCAACATCAAAGATGATTATCCTTTGTGAAGGATTTCATCCTCACAAAATTTTGGAAATTATACAACCAAAACATATTCTACAAAACTAATCCAACATGCTCAAACAATGCTCCAACATTCTTTTATTCAATCCTCCTCAATAACTCTTCATCTTCTTGAATTTTCATCTTTTCTCCATCTTTAAATTTTCTTTTTTTTAATCCCCCCTCAAAAGTAACTTTATTTATTTATTACGAGAGGCGTTTATAGTGGCATCCATCAAAAATAAAAAATTTGTGTAAGGAAAACCTCTTTCTAGCTAGAAATTGACATTCAAATGACAACCAACTCAACCCTCCGAATAGAATATTCATCAAATATTTACGAGAATTTATGTGCACTTGTCATTGTCAGAATCTATTTTTTTAGAAAAGAAATTTGAACATTATAAAATTCCTTCAAAAATTTGAGCAGATAACAACAAATCTAAAATCCTCGTCGATTTAGCTTTCGATTGAGCCATTCGGCGCTTAGATCGGATAATAGAGGCTTAATTTTTTCTTCTTTACATAGCCTGGTATGTCAAGAGCCTTCACAAGTTTTATTGTATAAAGGATTGGAAGATGTTGTAGAAGATTTTTTTTTAAATGAGTTTTTTCCCCAGAAAACATCGCAAATTGATTAATTGTGGAAGAAGAATATAGTTCAAGAAAAAATAGCAAGAAATTTTAGTCAAAGATGTAAATTTTGAGGAAGAAATATATGAATAGTTGTGGAAGCTATGAAGTTGCAAAGGAAGTTGTAAAGTTGTAGTGAATATTAAGAAGAAATGGAAATTTTAGCAAAGGAACAATAATTTAGGGTTTACAAACAATGAGAATTGAGTTCATTGGTGAGAAATTGCATGACATTTGAGAAAAAATGGAGATTTTAGAAAATGAATCTCAATTTAAGGTTTGAAGAAAAGTGAATATTGTGATTAATGGTCTAAATATAGCAAAGGCGCTGCAAATTTTAATGAAAAACTAGAGATTTTAGAGAAGGAACAACAAAGCAAGGGTAGAAAAGGGTAAGGTTTGTGTTTATTTGGGAAAAAAGGGGTGATGTAGAAGAAAATGGTTGAGAAAGTGGAATTATAGTGGAGAAACAAAGCAAGCAAAATAAATGGTGGAGTGTATGTTTAGCGGGGAAGAAATCATGTAGTGTAGATTTAGAGAAAAAAGTGTACATTTTAGCCAACTAACAATTCTTGTGTTCCATTTGCTTAGTGAAAATTGCTTCCCCATTATACGGCTCTTTTATTTTCTATTTTCCATGGCATTAATTTTCATTTTGTTTGCAGCATTTTATTCATCCTATAGGCTATGTTACTGACTTCTATCAATGCCAACAATTTACTATCTTTCCCTACAAACAAAACCAAAGGAAATCTATTAAATATACTACCAAATCAAATTATTTGAAGCGCTATCATATGGATCCTTGCATATCATAGTGGGAATAAAACATTCCTTTGAGGCCATTGAAATGATCTATGTCCTAAAGAATGAAGACATTTACTGCCACCCAATGTCAAAGACAAGAACATTCATAGCTATGAGTTATGATTATAATACTTGTTATGCCAATGCCATTAGTGACCAGATTATTTTGTTTGTGTCATTTTAGAATTGCAACACCTGTCTTCACATCTACTCAATAGGCAGAAAGATGGTGACTTGCATAAGACCTAGAGCACTTTTCTTTGTTTCAAATTCAAGAAACAACACCTATTAATATGAAAATAGAACAATTACCGCTATTGTCATTATATTTTTTGACTTTGTTAATATGAAAATAGGTGCCTTGAGAATCTCAACGTATTTTATATATATTAATATTTAATATATGTATGCTAGTTTTAACTTTTCAAAACATAAGTTACTTTTGCATCAATAATTAATTTTTCTTTATTTTTCAACCTTTTCTTGACAACATTAAATTAATTATTCAATTCTATGCCGACTCGAAATTGGGGACATTACAAAGAGAGTTTGAATTCATTAGTAGACAAGAATAAATTATATATATGTGTCAAAGAAATGGCTTTAGATGTGTGGTACTTATAGTATGTATTTAGTAGTGGGAAAAATAAGAACCATACATTTTGCAACAAGTTTAAAAATAATATATGGAAATTGGGGCAAACCCTATTTATAGTTGACAAATATGTTTTGGAAGGTTTCTTTTGTAATTTCCCTTTTTCAATCCATTCCAACAGTTTTGGAAGCTTCAACTTTCTTGAAGAGTGTCAACTTTATTAGGAAGGAAGTGTAACAATTGCTAAGAGTTCCTACAACCAATATAAGTACAATGGTACCTCTGTGTGTAGTTTCAACATTTTGGGAGCACTCCACGCTTCTTGGAGAATTCTATCATCTTGGAAGAGTATCATTCTTCATCTAGAATAACTTCCTATGCACTTAAGACCTATTGGTGGTGTGGTCAAAACTCAAATTTGAGCTTTTTAATATTTTTCGTCAATTTAGTGTTTGTGTGAAAATAATTAAATATTAAATAGTTAAATATTTAAGTTGTTGAAAAGTGAAAAATTACAAGATGACTTACATTTAATTATTTTAGAAAGCAGATTATTAAGTTTGGACGAAAAAGATGAATATTTAATTAAAATTTAATTACTTATAGCATTGGCTAGAAAAGAATAAAAAAAGGAATTATTGAAAAAAAACAATTCATTATGTCATTATCAATTTATCAAAACTCTTGTTGCAAAACTTTAGTTTGACATCTTTCCCTGAGAACGAAAACCCTCTTGGATTATCAACAATTGAAAGACATAAATCTTCTTATTTACTTTGTTGGCTTCATTCAGAAATCAAAATTGGCT
This sequence comes from Sequoia sempervirens, assembly GCA_007258455.2. Lineage (NCBI taxonomy): Eukaryota > Viridiplantae > Streptophyta > Pinopsida > Cupressales > Cupressaceae > Sequoia > Sequoia sempervirens. The sequence continues at coordinate 6,475 of VDFB02382962.1, forward strand.
TACAAGGAATCATAAGTTATTGCAAATTCAATAGATCAAAAAATCCAAAAAATTATATTCTATTTATTTTTTGCAGGTATTGAAATTCTAGAATAATCGAAAAACATTTATGATATTTGCTAGAATTAATTTTTTTTAAAAAAAACTAAACCAATGACCACTATGAAAAGAGGAAGAATTCATGCTAAAGCAACATATTGCAAGCAAGAGGTCATGAGGTCTAGTTTCCCCCCATCCCCATAGTATTGAAGGGCACATGTCATGCCAGAAGTTTACCAGGTACACTACAATTTAAAAGGGGGCTACCCAATTCCTGCAGTCTAAACAAAAAGGAAGAATTCATAAAATTCAGTGAATCATAGCACAACTAAAATTTGTAGTCTTATTTGGCCATGAACTCTTTGGACTTTGGCTGCAACTATCAAAAAGGGGAGAATAAAAATTAAATGAGTTGCTTTATTTGGGACTAGTCATGGGTCCCCCCCAAATCAACCACTCCCTTCCAAAAAGAAACAAAACATTTATACACATTCTCCATAGAAAATTGACACCTCCAAAGTTTAAGGGAAAGTCAAAAAAAGGGAATGTTGCATACATGATTATAGCGGTCTAACTATTGCTACAAAAAGGGATCATAGGTCCCTCCTAAATCTCCAACTTCCTCCAAGATTTCCACCAATTTTGCAAATTCAAAGGAACTTAAAAAAAAAAACCATCGCAACCTCAAAAGGGGAATCACAGGAAAAAGACAAAGGAATGGTGGATCTAGTCAACATTTGGCCACCACATGCAAGTCATCAAAGGAAGTTTCTTCAACATGGAGTTTAAAACAAGTTTTATTTTCTTGTATCTTTTGGGATTTATTGAATATTATTTGAACAATGTTTACAATGATGTATTATGAATGTTTCATTCATAAAAAAAAAAAAAAAATCAGAATAGTTTTATTTATTTAAATATTACATCAATAAACAAAAAACAACAAAAAGAAAAAATAAAGAAAATACTTCTCAATGAAATTACCAGAAACTTTCAAAAGGATTATTTTCGTGGTATCAAATCCAATTTCCTACCAACTATGGGGAACCATTTTTTGTAAAAAAATTAAAAACAAACTTCATGCACAAATGTGACAAGGAAATAAGATATTACCAAAGGGAAAGGAAAAGGGATCTAGATCAACCAAAAATTACTACAAGATAACTAGACACATAAAATCCCAAGAAAGTCAAGGAAGTAATGGGTCACAATAATAAGGATGCAGATGGTGCTCAATTTGAGAGGCTTGTTCAAAAATAAGAACAATTAGCTGACATGATGGCACAATTGGTCTCTACTATGCAAAATAACAACATATTAAGGTCACACAATAGTGAAGGTAGCTCATCAAGGGAAAAAATTCACCAAAACACTCAAAGGAGAGTTTTTGGTTCTATTGTGAGGCCTTTTCAGTGCAACTTCATCCACAGGGAAGAACTAATCGTTGAACCAAAAGTCTAAACATCCATTGCAAATGACATAGTAGCCAGTTATGATGAGTATAGACTCCTACCATCTGAGATTAGGGAGACAATCACTCATGAATTTTATGGGCTTGAAGAAAAACAAGGGAGGTTAGAAAGTTGAAATAAAACAACAAAGAAATCCAAGGGCTCTCCAACATGCATTGGGGAAATTGACACTTCCTACATTTGACAGATCCAATAAGTGTACCACACACTCCTAGATACAAAAATTGGACATTTTTTTTTATCATTGAGACCTATGTTGAAGGATGAAGCTATAAAATTCACAACCAAACCTTGAAGGTGCAACACATGAGTGGTGGTATCACAGGTTGATCACCCAAGGACACAACCATATACATACATATGCTAAGTTTAGTGACATATTGATTGAGAAATTTTCTGAATTAGCTCAAGTCTTGAGTAAATCCATATAGTTAAGGCCTATGTTGATAATTTTGAGAGGCTTTCAGTGATGGTGCTAGATGTGTTAGAAAGGATACTTGTGGTGTTGTTCGTGGAAGTCTTAATTAAACAACTTAGAGGCTTAATGAAGGCTTTCAACCCCACCTCTTTACAAGAAGCCATTAAAAAGGATTTGGATCTTGAAACTTCACCCATTAGGGAAAGATTTACACCTTTAGGACAGCAAAGGTCAACACCCTAAGGGTAATCCAAATTAATTCCATATGGATAGCCAATGATAGATAATTATGAGCAACTAAAAACCACTAATGTTAGGCAACAAAATAAGACATTTCAAAAGGGTTATCAAAACAAAGAATACCCTAAAATCACTAAGGAAATTGAAAAAAGGAATGAACTTTGGAAAAAAAATTGCTTCATATGCAAAGAGCCTTGGGAACTAGGCCATAGGTGTCTTTCAAAAGGGCAGGTGCATTATATTGAGGTATTTTCCGATGAAGAAGAAAAGGTGGAAGAACATGAATAATCAAGAGAAGAAGAAGTTACTAAAAGGTAGAAGATTCCTAATACCCTTGCTACACTCTTAGGTGCACCTTGATATCATCCATTTAGAGTACATGGAATATTGAAAAAACATAATGTGACAGTATTAATGGATAGTGGGGCAACCCACATCTTCATTGATGAGAATTTGATAACACAGAGAGGGCCACTACCATAGGACTTTTAGGGATTTAATATTACTATGGCAAATGGATTTACTATACCATGAACCAAGAGGGTCAAAGGATTGGACATCACATTTGGTAATCACAATTTTGCCAATGATTTCTATTTAGTAAGCATGGGAAAAACAAATATGGTTTTAAGGGTGCAATGGTTCCATTCTCTTGGAAAATTCACACAAAATTAAAAAACCATAGAGCTGAAATTCCAACATGTAGATAAAGAGGTTATGCTTTATGGTATGACTAATGGATTTCCTACTTAAATTACAACTAAGTTCACACAAAGAGAGTTTTTCGTAAAGGAAAAGTAGAGTGGGGAGCTCATTTTTTATGAGAGATATATCTACATCCAATGATAAGATATCTTATAATGTGGCTTCTCATGTGGATAGTGAACTTATTGTAATGAGATAAGTAATGGATGAGTTTGATTGGCTTTGGTATCAACAAGAAGATTGGTTGAAACAAGAGAATATAATTAATTTGCAATCTTTTTTAGATAAACCATTTTTGAGCTAGCTACAAAGATATCTTATGATAACCCCCTGTTTGAAGTGAGACTCTAGGATGATCTTGTTGAGAGGCATGCACAAGGGAAAGGTTCCCCATTAGATAGTGATTAAGCCATTTGATTATCTTTTTTATTATGGTTCAAGGGTAATGAGTTGTCCTCCATTCAAGGATTTTCTTTTTTTGTATTGATTTTGATTCAATATCATCCCTTAACATTGGTATTTGTATAGAGTTTAATCTAGATGGGTTTGATACTATATTTTGGAGAAGATTGCTTGAAAATTTTATAACTTCTTGTCATATCAAATTAGAGCAATGAAAGTATGGTGAAGAGTTCCTAAGATTGATTTGGAATCTTGGTATTTGCAAGAGAATTCAATTGGAAAGAGTCAGAGGATTAAGTTTTTAATTGCTTGAGGAAGAGCACTTTTGGAAGGGAGGATTTGTAATGTTCCTTTTTCAATTCATTCTAATAGTTTTGGAAACTCCAACTTTCTTGGAGAGTGTCAACTTTATTGAGAAGGTATTTTGATAGTTGTTGAGAGTTCCTAGAGCCAAGATGAGTACAATGGTACTTTTTGTGTGTGGTTCTGACATTCTAAAAGCACTCCAAACATAGAGAATTTTGTCATCTTAAGAGTGTCAATCTTCACCTAGACTAACTTCGAATGTACTTAAGGTGTTGGTGGTGTGGTCAGAATTTATGTTTGGGATTTTTAATATTTCTCATAACTTTGGAAGTTGTGTAGAAAATAATTAAAATATTATATGGTTAAATATTTAAGTTGTTGAAAAGAGAAAAATAAAAAACAACTTATACTTAATTATTTAAAAAATAATTTATTAAGTTTGAAGGGAGAAGACGAATATTTAAGTTAAGAGATCTTTTGATTCACTTTATTTACTTCATTTAGAAGTCAAAATTGACTTGTAGAAAATCATAAATAATTGCAAATTCAATAAAAAAAATCAAATTACTTGTTTTTGAGGGTATTGAAATTTTAGAATAATCCAAAAATATTCTTAATATTTATTAAAATATAAAAAATAAAAGAGAAAATGAACCAGGCACCACTATCAAATAGGAAGAATTCATAAAATAAGGTGAATCACAAAATAATTAAAAAATAGAGATGAAAGGAAGGAGGACATGGCAAAACAAATTATAAGTTTGCAAGGCTTACTCGGCCGCAAAATTCCTTAGACCTGGTCGTAGCTATCAAAAAGTGGAGTAAAAAAAATAAAGAGGTGCTCTATTTGGGACTGGTTGTGTGTCCCCCAAACCATCCGCTCCCTTCCAAAAGAACCAAAACACTTATACAGATTCTCCAAAGTTAATAGCCACCTCCAAAGTTTAAGGGAAAGTCAAAATAGAAGAAAGAAAGAAAGAAAGAAAAAAAGAGAGATCGTTGCATATCAGATTATAGCAATGTTCCACTTGACACATCCTCCCCTCCCAAAAAAACCCCATGTTTTCTAGACATCCTTGTTTCAAAGACTTGGGGACTTGGGGGGACGTCTCCCCACCAGCTCACCATCAACGCCACCATACCACCACCAACACCATCGTCTCCAAGATGCCGCTAGGACTTGGAATTTTAGGACGTCGGGACGTCCTCAAGACATCTAGGGTACTCCTAGTTGTCTCTAAATTTTCTCAAAGATTCCCATACATCTCTTGTAACCAAATGACCAAAAAACTTTTTTTTTTAACAAAGTAAAAAAAAATTATTCCCAAGACCAAACACTAATGACCTATGGGCCCCACCCAAACCCTACAAACTCTATAAAATTTCCTCTTATCCTCATTTCAATTCACGAAAAACGAAACATGAAGAAGCCAATAGTGTGTGAGAGTGAAAGTTGCAAGTGTATGGTGAAAGAGTGAGAATGAAGAGAAAAAGGGTTGAGGAGGAGCAAGATGAAGAGCAAGAAGAGGAGTGATGTCAACTTAAGGTTCACTTCAAAATTCAAAATGTTTAAAACTAGTTTTCCAAAGTTTCATTTGTAATTCTTAAAGTTATACATCTTTTTATAACTATACTTTCAAGTACTATATGTATTATAGTGTCGTTGCCCCGCGACCACCCCACTATCATCCCCCCACCATCCCCAAACTTAGGCCCTTGGTCTCCCCATCCCCACATCCCTACATCCCTCGTTAGGAAACTCCATGGAACTATGGATTATAGTGGTCTAATTGCTACTGCAAAAAGGGGTCATTGCACCCTCCTAAATCTACAACAACCTCTAAGCTTGCTGTCAGTTCTACAAATTCAGAGTAACTTTAAAAAAAACCACTGCAACCTCTGAAGGGGAATCATAGGCAAAATACAAAGGAACAGTGGGTCTAGTCAACACCTAGCCACCACATGCAAGTCATTGCAACAATTTAACAACAGTTTTTTTTTCTTCTAGGATTTATTAAATATTATTTGAACAATGTTGAATGTTTCATTCAAAAAAATAATAATCTCACATCATTTTTATTTATTTGAGTATTGAATCACCAAACAAACAAAAAGCAAAAACAAAGAAAATACTTCACAACGAAATTATTGCAAAATTTCAAAAGGATTATTTCGTCTTTATAAAAACTATACAACTAGAGAATATTAGCCACTAAAACTTCCCCAATTAGCATTTAAAATGAGAAAAATTTGAACATACCCGCCACACAGCACTCTATAGTGCAAGGCTCTTCTCAAAAGACTTGACCATCTTCACTTGCTTTGTTGCGAAATTTACAGTCACTTAATTTCATGACCTCATAAAAATGTTATTTCTAGTATAACAACAAATGATTTTGCATTGTTTTAAATTTTAACCATCCAAATTAGATATCAGATAAACATCTAATCATCGATTCAAATCCCTGGTTTCTATTCAAGAAAAATTTAGGACAATAACAGACTGGATGTTGTAAATAATTTATAGTGAGCTTATCATGCAACCTCATTTAAATGCTATTTCTATTTTAAGAGCATGACCTAGGTTCAAATTTTGACACTATAGTTAGGTTTTGATTTTGAGATGTTTGGGACAAAGGTTTTAAATGCATGTCACATGTTTGTTAGGTTGGGGTTCCATGGAGGTTTCAGAATCTATTTTAAGGAGCAGAGGTCTTATTAAACAAAAAAAAAATGTGACAGGAATAATTTGTAAGGAAAGCTTAGGTGCAAAACAAACTCTCCTAACACCAAACCATAGGGAAGAATGCAGAGGAGACTTTAAATTTTGCAATTACAGTTCAATTAAGATACACATGAAAAGAATTAACAAAAAAGAGAAATGAACACATACACAATTGAACACTAGATTTATGTGGGAAAACCCTTACGGGAGAAAAACCCACCACACTAAGAAAAGCCTCTTTGTATTACAGTAAAAAAAATTACATAAAAAGTACATACTTCACTTTCTGATGTCAATTTTATAGCAACAACATTCACTGATCAATCTTGTATAGAACATTAGTTTCACAATTATCTCAGATGCATATAATGTATCTACTCAGATCAATCTATGTTTAGTATCGAATAGAAATCTCCAATCAACTGAACCCCACAACTGTCATCCATTACAGAGTATATCTCATCTTGTTCATGGTCTGTTAATCTTCCACACAGGAATGGTCGCAACTGTTCAACTTCCAACGGTTCACATTTTGCTTCTCTCATTGGCTCAGAACACACCACGTAGGACAAACATTCAGTCAAAGTAGTTCAAACTGAATCTCATGTCAATGAGACACTAAGCCTTGTCTCCCCGATGCCAAAATACCTGATCACATAGCTATCGGCAAGAGCAAAACCATCAGCAAGAGGTTACACCAAAGTTCATAAACAACTCCGTTGGTGAGACTTACACTCTCGGAAAGAGTTCATACCAACTACAAACCCATCAACCAAGAGTCTCCCTGATGAAACCATCCGCCAATGACACGTGTCAACAGCTTGTGCATTTCTGGAGAATCAAGCTAGGATCTTGAATATTCTCAACGAGTCTCCCAGAATTCCAAGTGGTCCCCACACATTCGTCGGCTTAGGTTAAGAATATCCCGAACACCGCGACATTGAAGGAGATCGCCCAGTTGGAGAAAACACAAACTTAGTAACTCCGCGAGAATTGTTCCAAAGTTACAAAAAACACTGATGCCATGACAACGAAGGGAGTCAGTTAGTCAGAAAAATCTATAACTTCCAAACTCTGCTAAAAGGTTCCAAAGTTAGTAACTTTAGCGACTTGCCGACAATGAGGACTAATAAAGGGTAACTCTGCCAAGTCTTAACAAAGATACAAGCCAGCAAGTTGAGGCACCATTTTCCAACAATCTCCCACTTGAGGAAGACTTATTGGCTTCCTTCAAACTCGAAGTTAGTGAGGGTCATGGGCTCCAAGGCCCATCAAACTAGCACACCACCTGTACTTATCGGTGCTCACTAGTTTCATCAATGCATCTGTAAAATTTTCCATAGTATCCACTTTTTGTAAAGAGACCTTTCCATCCTTCACCATATCTCGTACAAAATGATACTGCACATCAATATGTTTCGTCTTGGCATGGAAAGTAGGATTTTTTGCCAAAGAAATAACACTTTGACTGTCACAGTAAATTGTAATTATTCCTGTATCAAACCCAATGTTAGAATACAAACACTTTAACCAGATTCCTTCTTTATAGGCATGTGTTGCTGCCATTTATTCTGCCTCTGTAGTGGAAAAAGCGACTATAGCCTGTTGCTTACTCATCCAACTAAATGCACCACCATTCATTGTGAAAATATATCCACTGGTGAATCTTCTACTATCAATGTCCCCTGCCCAATCAGAATCCACATAGCCTCGAATGCTAAGAGTCCTCTGTGATTCAACCAAATTTCCATGATAACACAAAGCATATTTTGAAGTACCCTTCAGATATCTAAACACTCTTTTCACAGCATCCCAATGTGTCCTTCCAATATTTTCCATAAAATGACTAAGAACTCCCACTACTTCGGCAATGTCTGGCCTTATACAGACCATTGCATACATTAAACTGCTAATTGCACTAGCATAAGGCACTCTAGTCATGTCCTCCATCTCGGTAGGAGATTTTGGATAGTCTTCAACAAATAGCTTTGTTCCCTGCAAAACTGGAACAACTAGCTGCTTGCACTCATTCATACAAAATCTCTCTAGAACAGTATTAATATACTTACTCTGACTGGGCCAAATTTTTCTACTCTTCCTGTCCCTGGTTATTTCCATTCCCAGAATATACATAGCTGCACCAAGATCTTTCATTTTGAACTTTGTAGACAACTGATATTTTAGATCAGAAATCACTAACTTACTATTGCCTATGAACAACATATCATCAACATAGAGAGCAATAATAAGAACACGATCATTTTCAACTTTGAAGTATACACAATGATCAGATTTCAATCTTACAAATCCCAATGACAAAACAAACGTGTCAAACTTCTGGTACCACATTCTAGGTGATTTTTTTAATCCATGGAAATATTTTTTCAACTTGCAAACCATATTTTCTTTACCTTTTTCCCTAAAGTGCTTTGGTTGGGACATATAAATTTCTTCTTCAAGATCACCATGAAGAAATGTTGTCTTCACATCCATTTGTTCAATCTCTAAGTCATATGCTGCTACAAGTGACAAAAGAAATTTGATAGACATCAGCTTAGCTATAGGAGAAAAAAATTTCTCCATAATTAATTCCCTCTACCTGGGAATAAACCTTTGCAACCAACCTCACCTTATACTTTTCCACATTGCCATCCAGACCTATTTTCTTTTTAAATACCCATTTGCAACCAATAGCTTTTTTGCCTTCAGGCAAGGGCACCAAACTCCAAGTATCATTCTTTTTTAGTGATGCCATCTCTTCATTCATGGTTTCCAACCAAGATTTTGAATCAGACATTCTAAATGCCTCTTTCACAATCCTAGGCTCATCAGTGCTAGAAATTAAAGCATAGGCACAAGTAGAATCTAACATAGAAAACCCATACCTATCAGGTTGCTTTCTTTCATGTGTTGACCTCCTCACAGACTGAGGCTGAGGTTGTTCTTCTTCTTCAGAACTCTCAGAACTACTTGAGATCTCCTTAGTTTCAGGTACGTTTTGAATTTTCAATTCCTCTTTATCTGGTGTCGGAGGAATTTCAACTACATCCTTTTTATCTTCTGATTTTGTCTCTGACTGTAGATCCAACGTAGAAGGCTTCAAATCATGAAAGATAACACTTTGGTTGTACATAATCTTCTTAGTGTTAGGATTCCAAAGCTTGTATCCTTGTATGCTAGCACTATAGCCAATAAAAATACATTTAACAACCTTGTTCTCCAATTTAGATCTTTTCTCATTTGGCACATATGCATATGCCTCACAGCCAAAGACACAAATATGTCTCAGAGAGGGCTTCCTTCTAGACCATGCTTCCAAAGGTGTTTTCTCAACAAGAGCAGAATTCGAAGAACGGTTTATCAAGTAACATGTTGTTGCAATTGCCTCAGCCTAGAACTTCTCCTCCAAGCCAGCACTGCTTAGCATACTTTGTGCTCTTTCCATCACTGTCCTATTGAACCTTTCAGCAACTCCATTTTGTTGCGGAGTGCAGGGTGTAGTTTTATGTCTTTTAATTCCATGATCTATATAGTACCTTTCGAACTCATCAGAAAAAAATTCACCCCCATTGTCAGTCCTTAAACATTTTATTTTTCTTCCAGTCTGATTTTCTACAAAGTTTTTAAATTCCTTAAAATGACTGAACACTTCTAATTTACTTTTCAAAAAATAAACAAATGCCCTTCTTGAATAATCATCAATGAACGATACATAATATATTGATTTAGACAAAGAAGGAACATTTACTGGACCAAAAACATTAGAATGAATGTAATCAAGTAAACTAGAAGATTTATGAGGACTAGAGTAAAACAAAACACAGTGTTGTTTACCATATATACAATGTTCACAAAACTCGAATTCAAGGTTACAATCATCAAGCCCTTCAACTAGGTTTTTATTTTTCAAGGTTTTTAAACCTTTTTCTCCAATGTGGCCAAGCCTATGATGCCAAAGCATAGTCTTTTCGCTAGAAGTTTAACTTCCATAGATTTTTCACTATCAGGAACATTCTCCTTCTTTTCTCCATGAGTAGCTTTCTGTGACTTTACAGAGACACTATTGCATTTCACAACACGTGCATCCAGCTTATACAAGGTACCAATACGAGCACCCCTAGCTAGCACCATTGAGCCTCTAGTCATCTTGCAACCATTTCCAGAGAATGTAACTTGCACTCCAATATCATTTAGCTTACTAACAGAAAATAAATTTTGAGCCAGACCTAGTATATACATCATATCATTGATTCCCTTCACTCTTCCATCAGGGAATTGAATTCTAACTCTTCCACAGCCAACTATTTCCAGAGATGAATTGCTTTCCAAATACACCCTTCCACCATCGTATTTTTCATACTTAGTGAACCAATCTCTATGAGATGTCATGTGTAAAGATGCTCCAAAATCAATCAGCTAGACATCATCTGATGCCTAAGTTGCCAAGGCTGCAATGAAGGCGTCTGCAACACTCTGAGAAGAATCATAGCCAGAAGAATAATTCTTCTTCTTATTTTTCTCCTCTTTGCACTCCTTTTGGACATGAGCAAGTTGCCCACAATTCCAGCACTTCACCTTGGACTTCTTGCTAGGAGACTTTGATCTCCCTTCTGATTTTGATTTGGACTTCTTATCCTTCTTCTTGCCTTTTTCTTTCAATCTGCCTCTAACAGCAAAGGCCTCCTTCACCATCTCAAAAGATTTTCTTCTCATCTCTTCTAATAACAAAGAAGCAACAACATCTTCCATCTTAAAAGTGGATGTCATACTCCCAATAGCCATCACCAAGTGATCCCAAGAATCTGACAAAGAACATAGCAATAGCATACAACGATCTTCTTCATCAATCTTCACACCCACGGATGCTAACTAAGCAATTAGCATGTTGAAAGCATTCAAATGATCAGAAACAGATGCTCCTTCCTGCATTTTCAAAGAGTACAACTTCTTCCTCAAGAACAACTTATTCACCAAGGACTTGCCCTGATAAATAGCTCCCAGTCTTTTCCACAAAGAAGATGCAGTCTTTTCTTCATGAACATTCAAAAGAACAGAGTCTACTAAATAGAGCCTTATCAGCCCCTTTGATTTTTAATCTGCAAGATCCCAGTCTTCTTGCTTCATTCCTGTAGGTTTTGTTCCAAACACAACAAGCCAAAGATCATGGTCAGGTAACAGATCTTCCATTTTAAGTTTCCTCAACTCAAAATTGTTGCCATTGAATTTCTCAATTTCAATCTTTCCTGATGTGCTTTCCATCTTAATCTGTAATTTGAATTACTAGACTTCTACAAGACACCCACTAAACAAAATTGACACAAAAAACCCAACCTACCCACAAGGATAACACAATTGGCTAGGCTCTGATACCACTTATAAGGAAAGCTTAGGTGTGGAACAAACTCTCCTAATGCCAAACCACAGGGAAGAATGCAAAGGTGACTTAAATTTTGCAATTATAGTTCAATTAAGATACACATGAAAAGAATTAACAAATAAGAGAAATGAACACATACATAATTGAAGACCAGATTTATGTGGGAAAACACTTACGGGAGAAAAACCCACCACACCAAGAAAATCCTCTTTGTATTACAGTAAACAAAATTACATACAGAGTACAGACTTCACTTTCTGATGTCAATTTTATAGTAGCAACATTCGTTGATCAATCTTGTACAGAACATTAGTTTCACAATGCTCTCAAACGCATACAATGTATCTCTACTCAGATCAATCTGTGTTCAGTATCGAACAGAAATCTCCAATCAACCGAACCCCACAACTGTCATCCGTTACAGAGTATATCTCATCCTATTCATGGTCTGTTGATCTTCCACACAGGAATAGTTGCAACTATTCAACTTCCAATAGTTCACATTCCACTTCTCTCATTGGCTCATAACGCACCACATAGGACAAACATTTGGTCAAAGTAGTTCAAACCAAATCTCATGTTGGTGAGACACTAAGTTGTGTCTCCCCGATGCCAAAATACCCGATCACATAGCTATCGGCAAGAGAAACACCATAGGCAAGAGGTTACACCAAAGTTCATAAACAACTCTGTCAGTGAGACTTACACTCTCGGCAAGAGTTCATACTGACTACAAACCCATTAGCCAAGAGTCTCCTCGATGAAACCATCCGCCAATGACACGTGTCAACATCTCGTGCATTTTTGGAGAATCAAGCTAGGAATCTTCAATATTCTCAACAAGTCTCCTGAAATTCCAAGTGGTCCCCACACATCTGTTGGCTTAGGTTAAGAATATCTTGAACACTGCGACACTGAAGGAGATCGCCCAGTCGGAGAAAACATAAACTTAGTAACTCTGCGACAATTGTTCCAAAGTTACAAAAAACACTGATGTCGTGACAATGAAGGAAGTCGGTCGGTCGGTAAAATCTGTAACTTCCAAACTCCGCTAAAAGGTTCCAAAGTTAGTAACTTCAGCGACTGACTGACAATGAGGACTAACAAAGGGTAACTCTACCAAGTCTTAATAAAGATACAAGCCAGCAAGTTGAGGCACCATTTTCCAACATAATTGCAATCGTACCTTGAAGTATAATAGCCCTTGCTTGATAGTGTTGCAGATTTGGGTGGGTGAAAATGAGTTGGAGCAATTTCAATTTTTTTCGACACTTGTCAATCATATGAAGTTTTCTCTCTCAACTCTCTCCATCCTACCCCCTCTCCCTCTCTTAGGTATCTCTCTAACTCAATCCCTCTATCTATCTCTCACTCACTCCTATCTCCCTCCCCTCTACCCTTAACCCTTAACCCTCTATCTCTCTCCCACTCCCTCCCTCTATCTCTTTCTCACTCCCTCTATCTCTCTCCCTTC